>CANYBF010075634.1:0-46443 GCA_948192965.1 Dalechampia spathulata
AACACCATTAGCACCATTAGCTGTCTAATACCATTAGCTGTCTAATTTGCTTTTTCTTTATTAAATTCTATGAGCTGTTTTTTAGCATTAATTCCTGCAAACTGTCAGTAGTGGAATTAGCACTAGACATAGCAGCTTTTATTTTACTCTGTCCTTGTTTGCTCTATATAAACTGCTAGTAGAAGCAGTTTTTTGTATCAGGAAATACTCTACCACAGCTCTTCATTAAATCTGTTTTTTCTCAGGTTCATTTACAGCAGCTACTGCTGTTTATTTACTGCTGCTGCTGTCCTATTTTTTCTCCTGCCTTATTTTTTCTGCTGCTAACATTTACACTCTTGATGCCACCACCAACTGGCTCTGGCTGCTAGCCAAAGCCCATGTTTCCTCCAATGATGCGGGCATTCATCAGCTTGTACACCACTGGTATGCGCGCTACCAACATGGAAAAACCTACGTCCGGAAACGCACCGCAAGAAATTGTTTTACAAATTTGAGGATTCCATTTTTTGGTAAAGTTGCTCTACTGAACAGATTGCTGGTGCACTTTCAACCAGTATATTACAATATCTTCGAGATCGTGTTAAATTAGCTGTTGTTACAACTCAGTGTGCTGATTTAAGTTGCCTGAAAGAAAAGATAGTCAGTTTGAGAATTCAGCCAAGGAATTTTGTCTTGAAACCGTGCAGCCCACCTATCAGATACTCGGGTGGAGTACCGGCGATTCTAATGCACCCCTTTCCCGTCTTCCCTTGTCTCCTGTCTCTCAGGTTCTCTCCCTAGAAACTTCTTTCCATCTTGTTTTTGTTTGTTTTGCTTCTATGCATGGCATTTAGTCTATTATATCTCAAGCGCTGTGTTTTACCTTGCCTTTGAAAACCAGCTTTCAGGTCTCTCTCTCTCTATATCTGTGACAAAGCTTTATCGGCTCTACAAAGATCCGATGACCCTTTTTGAGTGTATGGAGTTGTGATCATAATAATAACAATAAGGGCAGTGGGTGCATCGACAAAGTTATGGCTTGGTTGATACAACCTGTTCTTTTGTCTAAAGAAGAGAAATTGAAAGATCCTGGACAGGCTCTTCAAGAACCAGTCTCTTCCCTTCTTGCCTCTAAGGTTTCTTATGGCCTTGTCACGCCAAGTTTGCATTGTTACATCAATTCATTTCTCTTTCTGGAATCAATTTTGTGGATTCTATCTGATTCATCAGAATTGAAATTTAACTTGCTAATGGTACTTATGTTTCATGAATGAAACTTGATTGTTAATTATGAATTAATTTTGACTTAATTTATACACTCTTTTACTATGGTATTGATCAGGATTGTTACATTATGCTATAAGCTTCTTTTACCATCCACTCTTTTGCGAGAATCTGCGGTCTCTGTCAATTATATTTCAATGTCCCTCTGATCTTTGATGCTCCAGCTGGAAATGCACTCCAACTTTTTCTCGACAAGGTCCCGCTATTCTCTAGTCTTCAGTCAGTTCTCTGCCTACAAAGGATAGAGTAACATAACGAAAGGAAAAACAAAGAAAGAATACTATACAAATGCTTTTTGCCTGGTAAATCTTGCAAGTGAAATCCTTACTTTCCATGTATCACTCTTGGATTTACAACCCGAATCGCCAACTGCATAAACTGAGTCTAACTTGTGATAGATAAGTGGAAAACTTATTGGAGGGTAGTCTTCATTATCACCATAGGGGGGTTCATTATTAATAGCTTTTAAATCCAGTGCTAGGGTGATAGATTTTGCCTGCAGAATGGACAAGTTAATGATTAACTAAAACCTTGAGTCAGTTGAAGAAAAAGGATGTTAAGTGCATGTCAGAATTTGTAATAATAATTTTTTGGATTCCTGAAATCAGTTATCATAAATATCAATCATTAGATTAGAAGTATGGTTAGTACTTTTTTCAATCCGGTTCATGTACAGGCTAAGAAGGGTGTTAAGGACTCTTACTAGTTCAACAAGTCTGCTAATGGCTTCCAGTTCTACAAGTTTACAGTTTCCTTAATATAGTTCATGAAGGTTTCTATCAACTTCTCTTCTATATTCTCTTTCAATCTTAAGAAATGATATCAAAGCTCTCTAGAGGGCCTGTGTGCGTGTTCAAGCTGGTGATAGTCTTAGCAAGGCTGTATCTTCCAATGGCATCTTCAAGTTCATCCTTGTTCTAATGTTTAAGGTTATTAAGTTTGGGTTGTCAAAATGAAGTCCTATCTCAAATCTCGTGGACTTTGAGAAGCTGTTGTTGATGGCAGAGATTCTCTACCACTTAGAGCTAATCTCATAGTAAATCAAATCCAAATTCATGAAGAGCAAGTTCAGAAGAAGGACAAGGCTTTAACTGTCTTGCATGCAGGAGTTGCAGATCATGTTTTCAGAAACATTGAAACTGTCAGGGAGGTGTGAGAATTTTTGAAAGAGTTAAGGAATTGTCTTCAAAAGATGTAAGACCTAACGAATCAAATGAGGCTGGGAAGACAGCAGTTTTCAGCAGAGCAACACAGTTGATGAGATTCTCATCAGCCTTCCTAACATTTTTGAAGAAAAAATTGTTACCATAGAAGAAGCTTATGACTTGAGCAAGCTTATACTGCTTCATGTTCAGAAAAAAATGAACTGGAATGAGGTGAGAAGACAAAGCTTAGGGTGCATTTTAGGCTAAGCAAGTTTCCAAGGCTGCAAATGACAAAACAGATGGTAACTACAGAGGAGAAAGGAAGAAAGGCAGGTTTGCCCTTGTAGTCGTTGGCATTGAAGTCAGTTTGGTGCACTGCAAATCTGAAAGTCAAGTTGCTGATGTCTTAACTAAAAAGGAAGATTCGAATTTCTAAGTAACCCACTTGGAGTCAGAAGAAGTGTCAAATATATATGAACGAGACTTTGAAATGATACTTTTTTGGGTCGTTGAAATCGATTATCACGAACATCAATCATTAGATCAGAAACACAGTGAATTAAACAAAGACAGTTTGAAATTACCTGAGCTACGACTATAAACAAACCTATCCATCGGAAGATTTCAATGTTCATGTCTATATAATGCTCAAAATCATTGAACCATCCTGTTGGATCGTCAGGTAAAGACTGAAAATCAACAAGAAATCAAGAACAAGAAAAACGAAAGTAAAAAAGGAAAGTTAAGTTAGTCTGTAAACTAAAATAAATAGAAGAAAGAGTTGAAGTCAAGGGTGAAGAAGAAGGTTTGTACATGTGCCCATTCAGAATTCATAAGTATATCTGCTACAATCACTGATTCCGTGAGAATAAGCATGGCGGTAATGGCTGAATACTGTAATCTCTGTTAAGGTAACTATAATTTTCAGATTGTCAAGAAAGAAAGGATCAAAAGGATGAAGAAAAGGATACGCAATTAAGGCAGAAGCTGTCTGAGCTATTAGCAGAAACATGGCCTAAGCAGGTAACGAGGCAAAAGGTCATGCCAATGAATATAACAGAGTACACGAACCTTCAATTTTATGGAGAAGAAATGCAAGAAAATTACTCGAGCTTAACTGATACAACTCCCTGAAGAAGCAGAAAATATGTTCATATAGACATACCATAGATCAGTAAAAGCATAAGTAGTTTCAGAAGACTCTGCGTTTTGTGTTCGCCATGCTAAAAGCATCCAAGCACCATAGATAATCATGGGTATCCCAACCATTGCCATTACTGAATTGAAGATCTTCAGCGTGATTCTGATGTTGCTTCCCATTTCTCTTAATGCTCCAGAAACTTGCAGAAATATTCCAGGAACGATGAAACGCTCAAAAACTTTGGTTTTCTCTTCTATAAAACCTGACAACATCGTAGGAACTAGGTCGGAGTTTTAAGATTGAGTGAGCGAGCTGGGAAATTTCCTGGAAATTAACTGTATATTTACATCCTTGTGTTTTTGCCAGGCTTCACCTTTCCACCATTAATGCTTGTTGCTTTCATACAGAACTTCACTGCTATGTCCTTCTGAAAAAAATTCAACTACAAGATAGATCGGTGTCAGGTTATGATTTGTAGATTGGTGTCAAAAATGGATTCATTTGCTAATAACTCGTTCTACTAAATGGATGGATCGTGTTGTATATCGTGTCATGTCGTGTTGATCTGCATGATAATACAGAGGATGCCAGTGTTATTGGGCCGTACGTTTTCACTTAAATAACTGAACATTGTGTACGGACAGGACAACCTGAAACTCGAATGCTAACTGTCGAAGAAATCCATCTAAAGTGGATAACATGAAAATCTCCGATCATCCTCCTTCGTTTATTATCGAACTCAAACCTGTCTTTTGTCTTTCCATTCGTTGTCATCCTCAACTCCAATCGCTCTCGCCGATTCCCTCGAATCGGAAACTTTAAAAGCACTGGAACCGAGTTCTCCCTGCCACTGTCTGTCTCCTTTCACCCCAAACTGAATGGGCCATTCATCACCCGAAATGCAACCATTCCCATCGGGAAAACCGTCCAGGGCAGCCGCAAGTTACTGAACCAGACAGCTGCCACCAGTCGTACGATCTGGACAGCTGGATCTTTCGACGGCTGAGCATATGACCGAATTGAAAAATTCTGCTGCTTCTGGTAAGCTGCTTACGGTTAATGAGCTGTGATCTGTGAGGAGAAGATTGACGGCTGCAAGGGCTGTTTTGAGAGATTAAATGACAGTGGAGATTACTTAAAAAAAGTCTGCATTTTTCGTTTCTCATCTTTCTTTTAGGAATTATTACTCTCTCGTACATCAAGTTTTGAAAAATTTTAAGCGTTGAATGTTGTAGTAATTGTGGGCAATTTCTGGTGTATTCATCAAGTGGGTTTGGTTGATTTAATCCGTTTCTTGTCTAAAGAAGAGAAATTGAAAAATGCTGGACAGGCCCTTCAAGAACCAGTCTCTTCCCTTGTTGCCTCTAAGGTTTCTTATGCTGGACAGGCCCTTCAAGGACCAGTCTCTTCCTGAAATCCATTTTGTGGATTTATGTGATTGATTAGAATCGAAATTTCATAACTTTCTAATGGTATCTGTGTTTCATGAACGAAACATACTTGTTAATTATGTATTGATTAGGATTGATTACATTATAATATAAGCTTCTTTCAGTATCTGCTCTTTTACGAGAATCTGCAGTCTCTGTCAATTATATTCTGATGTCCCTGTGATCTTTGATGATGCTCCAGCTGGATGTGCTCTACTCCAATTGTTTTTTCAACAATGACTCCACTACTCTCCAGTCACCTCTCTGCCTGCAAAGGATAGAACAGCATAATGAGAGGGAAAGAGAAGAGACTGCTATGTAAATGCTTATTGCATGGTAAACCGAAGTCATCTAGCGAAAACTCTGGCAAGTGAAATCCTTACTTTCCATGTATCATTCTTCTGTTTGAAACCCGGATCGCCAACTGCATAAATTGAGTCTAACTTGTGATAGATAAACGGAAAACTTGCTGGAGGGTAGCCGTCAATATCGCCATATGGGGGTTCGCTACTAAGAGCTTTTAGATCCAGTGCTAGTGTGATACATATTGCCTGCACAATGGATAACTTGGTGATTGACTAAATCCTTAAGCTAGTTAGAAAAATCGGTTATCATGCAAGTATTGTTAGTTTAACTTGTTTGGGTTTTAATGCAGTCTGTGTACGGACAAGGTACGGTGTTTAAGTACTTTTACTAGTTAACAAGTCTTCTAATGGCTGCTGAATACCATTCATTAAGCTTTCAATCCACTTCTCTTCTATATTCTCTTTCAATCATAATAAATGATGTCAGAGCACTCTAGAGTTCTTTAGAGGGTCTGTGCGTATTCAAGCTGGCGGTATGCATAGCAAGGCTGTAGTAGCAAAGCAGCCGTTCAATGGGGTCTTCAGGATCACCCCTATTCTAATGTTTACAGGTTATCAAGTTTGGGTTGTCGAAATGAAGTCCTACTTTGAATCTCTTGGACTTTGGGAAGCTATTGTTGATGGCAGTGATTATCTAACACTTGGAGCTTATCCTGTAGCCAATCAAATCCAAATTCATTGAGAGAAAGTTCTCTAAAAAAGGAATTCACAAATCTGCAGATGAAGGAAAATAAAACAAGAAAAGAATCCGTTCAAAAGTGCAAGACTTGGTGAATCAAATGAGGCTGGCGAGACAGCAGGTTCAGCTAAAGCAATAGAGTTGAGAAGATTCTCCTCAACCTTGGCAATTTCAAAAAAGCAAAGATTTCTACTATAGAAGAAGCTTATGACTTCAGAAAGCTTACAGTTGCTGAGTCAATCAGTAAGCTTCAAGTTCAGGAGAAATGACCTGGAATGAAGGTCAGGGCAAAGCTGAGGGTGCATTTTAGGCTAAGCAAGTTCCAAAGGCTGCAAATGACAAAGGCAGGCAAGTTTCCTACTTGTACTCTCTGGTCTGTGAAGTTAATCTGGTATACTGAAAATCTAAAAGCCAACTTGCTGACGTCCTGACTAAAGCTCTAGCCAACAAAAAGTTTCAAATTTCTAAATTCAGTTATCAATAGCCATCATTACATCAGAAGTATGATTAGTTAGCTTGTTTCCGTCTTTAATGCAGTCCGGTATGGGCTGGTGAGTATGTTTACCAGTTCAACAGAACTTCCAAGCCCGTCGTACAAGATTAATGCTGTATATAGAGCTGTTTCCTTGATTCAATTCATTTAGTTTTCAATCCAACCCTCTTCTGTATTTTCAATCTTAACGTAAGAAACGCACGGAATTAAACAAAGGGAATTTGGAATTACCTGAGCTATGACTACGAACAAACCTATCCATCGGAAGATATCAATGTTCATTTCTATATAATGTTCAAAATCATGGAACCGTCCTGTTGGATCTTTAGGCAAAGACTGAAAGATCAACAAGAAATCGAAAGGAAACAAAAGGGAGGTGACTGTAAAGTAAAAGAAATTGAAGAAAAAAGAGTTTGAAGAAAAAAGAGTTGAAGTAGCGGTAAAGAAGATTTGTACATGTTTCCAGTCGGCATCGAAGATGATTTCTGCTACAACTAATGATTCTGTGAAAAGAAGTATGGCGGTAATTGCTGAATACTGTCATCTGTTAAGGTTGCTATACTTCTCAGGTTGTCAGGAAAAAGAGATTGAACACCATAATGATTGAAGGGTGAAAGGAAAAGGATACACAATTAAGGGAGAATCTATCTGAGCTATCTGCAGAAACATGGCCTAAGCAGGTAACCAGGCAAAAGGTCATGCCTACGAAAATGACAGAGTATACGAACCTGCAATGTTGTGGAGAGAAATCCGAGCAAATTGAATCCCCATAACTGATAAAACTTTCTGAAGAGAAAGAAAGGTGAAGAAAATGTGTTTACGGACATACCATAGATCCATAAAATCATAAGTAGTTTCAGAAGAATCTGCATTTTCTCTATGCCATGCTAAAAACATCCAAGCACCATAGTAAGTCATCGGCATCCCAACCATTGCCATTACTGAGTTGAAGATCTTCAGCGTAATCCTGATTGAACTCCTTTCATTGCCTGCCATTTCTCTTTATGCTCCAGAAACTTGCAGCTATGATTCAAGGAAGCGATGAAACACTCAAAAACTTTGGTTTTTCACTTTTATAAAAGCTGATAACATAGTAGAAGTGGAGTAATGAGGTTGAGGCAGAAAGCTTGGAAATTTCCTGGAAACTAACTATATAGTTACTCCCTTGTGCTTCTGCCAGACTCCACTTTCCACCTTTAATGATTGCGCTTTTGCTACGGAACGTTACTGCAAGGTCCATCCCAAAAAGGAAAAAGAATTCAACTGCAAGAAAGATTTGATGTAAGGGTGTTAAAATGTATTCAATACGATAGCGAATTCATGTTAAAAATGGATTGATCAATTTATGATACAATTCAAAATGAGTCACGGGTTGATCTGTAATCTATTATAATCTGTTTAATTCTTAATTAACTAAAGTATAATTCAGCCTTTTAATACATCATATCGATCCTAATCATATCAACAAACCAGATCAGTCTAACATGAACAAATCCATCAACCTGTTTCGATGTATAATTTGAAGGATGTATTTCCAATTTATTTAACTTTTAACAGTTAGATGCTGAAAACATTAAACATACAATTTAGAGTAAACTGGAAGTCTTATGGAACATTAACATTGATAGTATCTTTTAGCATTATGATTCTAGTTTTGGATGTGATGAGTGGCCTGACGGTTCAGAAAGCTGCTTGCAGTTTGTTAAAATGATGCCCAGATCAAAAGAAACCGCAATCACAAAACAGAGAAGCAAAGATAAGAAAAATTGAAGAACAACACGAGATTTATGAGGTTCGGCAAAGATGTATACGTCCTCGGTTGCAGAGAGCGGCTGGATTTCTCATAGATCAAGAAAAGAAGGTACAGTCCAAGGCATACGAGGTTTGCTGCATTTTAATCCCTAAAACCGGTAACAGTAAACGGGTCAAGAAAACCGGTAATAGTAAACCGGACCTGGAAAAAAACCGGTCCATACCGCATCGGCCCGAGCTCAGAGCCCAAAAACTGATCCCCATTTTTCCTCCATTTAATTTTTCTCAAAATTTACCTTACAAATTCAAAACCATCAAAAAATTATTCGTGTGCTGTGATGGCTGCAACCGCTGTATTGGAGAGATTGAAGGACCGTGGAGATTGCTTGGAAAGGTCTGCATTGCTCGTTTCTTCTCTTTCATTTAGAAATAGTTAAACTTTCATACATCATGTTTTGAAATTTTTTAATTCAACAAGGCATTGTTATTATAGGAAATTCAATATATTCAAGGAAATATATGAATATGGTTGTAACAGAAGGATTATGAATCTGGTTTCAGTCATACAATCACTTTCATTGTTACTGGAAGATATCAATCTGTATACGAATGGAAATGGATATATTTGATCTTGTATCTACTTTACATTTTTCTTCAGGATATTAGCATGAAGAAAGGCTGTTTGAGTCTGAAACTCTGAACTGCCGTGATTTAAATAATTTTCTAGACAGTGAGTTCATACATGTAATGCTTAGCAGGATATATTACATTATATGATATAAGCTTCTTTTACTATCCACTCTTTTACGAGAACCTGTATTCTATGTCAATTATAGTTTGATGTCTGTCTCCCTGACAGCTGATGCTCCAGCTGCAAGTGCATTCCGATTGTTTTCTCCACAATGCATGCGATATTCTCTAGTCTTCAGTCACTTCTCTGCCTACAAAGGAGAGTAACATAATGAATGCTAATTGCCTGGTAAATCAAAGTCATCTGGTGAAAACTCTGGCAAGTGATATCCTTACTTTCCATGTATAAAGCTTCGATTTGAAACCCGGATCGCCAACCTTGTAAATCGAGTCTAAATTATGATAGATTAGTTGAAAACTCGTTGGAAGGTAGTCATCGCTATTACCATAGAGAAATCCGCTACTATAACCTTTTAAAGACAGCGCTAGTGCGACAGATATTGCCTGCAGAATGGACAGTTTTCAATCCACTTGTTCTCTTCCAATCTTAACAGAAGAAACACAGGAAATTAGATAAAGAGTTGGAAATACCTGTGCTAGGACTATAAACAAACCTATCCATTGGAAGACACCAATGTTGGAATCTATGTAATGCTCAAAATCATGGAACCATCCTGTTGGATCTTTAGGTAAGAACTGGAAGACCAACAAGAAATCAAGAGGGAAAAAAGGTTAAATTGATCTGTAAAAGAAAATAAATTGAAGAAAGATAGAGTTGAAGTCGAGGTGAAGAAGGTGTGTACATGTTCCCAGTCAGAATCCAAGATTATATCTGCTACAACTATTGATTCCGTGAAAATAAGCATGGCGGTAAGTGCTGAATACTGTATTCTCTGTTAAGGTAACTATACTTTCAGCTTGTCAAGAAAGAGAAGATCAGAAGGGTGAAGAAAAAGGATACACAATTGAGGCAGAAGTTGCTCGAGCTATTAGCAGAAACATGGCCTAAGCAGGTAATGAGGCAGAAGGTCAAGCCGACGGAAATAACAGAGTAGATGAACCTGTAATTTTATGAAGAGAAATCCAAGCAATTACACAAGCATAACTGATAAAACTTCCTGAAGACGAAGAAAGGAGCAGAAGATATGTTCATATACGCATACCATAGATCAGTAAAATCATAAGTAGTTTCAGAAGCATCTGCGTTTTCTCTTTGCCATACTAAAAGCATCCGAAGACCATAGAGAATCATCGGCATCCCAACCAATGCCATTACCGAGTTGAAGATCTTCAATGCAATTCTGATTTCAGTCTTGTCACTGCTTCCCATTTCTCTCAAGGCTCCAGAAACTTGCAGAAACACTCAAAACTTGGGTTTTCAGTTTTATAAAACCTGAGAACATTGTAGAAAGTAGAATGGAATTCTGGGAAATTTCTTGGAAACGAACTATATAGTTACTTGCTTGTGCTTTTGCCAGGCTCCAGTTTCCACCTTTAATGATTGTCGCTTTGATACGGAACTTTACTCCAAGCTCTTTCCAAAAAAACATAAAAATTCAACAAGAAGATAGATTTGATGTCAGGATCTGAAAATAGAAACCATGGATTCATCTGGCATGTAAGGGGTAACATTCTTTTAGCATGATGGGTTCTAGTTTCTGAAGTATGGAGTGAGTCTGAAGACTCTTGGTAGAATATCTATAACGCTAGGCCCTATTCAGCAAATCACTAATTACAATTATGAGTCATTGTTCTTGATAATTGGGCCTCAAGTTTTCAGTTAAAGGTACGGATAAGAAACGCTTAAATTCAATGCTGACAGTAAAAGAAATCCATCTCAAGTGGATAACATGAAAATCTCCATGAAAACTTCCCCCTTCTTCTGCTCCTTCAATACTCTCAAACTTGGACCTGTATTTTGTCTTCCCAACTCGGCCAACTCATCATCCTCAACTCGTATCGCTCTCGCCGATTCCCTACAGTCGGAAACTTTAAAAGCACTAGAATGGAGCTCTCTCTGCCACCGCCTCTCTCCTTTCACCTCAACTTCAATGGGCAATTCAGCCACCCGGAATTCAACCATTCCTATCGGGAAAACCGTTCAGGAGAGCCGCAAGTTACTGAACCAGACCGCTGCCGCCATGGCCGTCACACAATCTGGACAGCTGGATCTTTCGGCTGTTGAGGATATAACCGAAATTGTAAATTCTGCTGCTTCTGGCAAGCTACTTACGGTTAGTGAGCTGTGTGCTGTGAGGAGGACATTGATGGCTGCAAGGGCTGTCTTGCAGAGATTACAGGGCGGCAGGGATTGCTTAGAAAGGTCTTTATGCACTTTGTTTCTTCTCTTTCTTTTAGAAATGATTATGCTTTTATATGTCGTGCTTTGAAAATTCCTAATTCAATAAGGAAATGTTGCTGAATGTTGTAGTAATTGTGGGCAATTTACTTCAAGATTGGTTTGAATACTATATATTAGCTTGTATTATTTGAACAGGTACCTCCCTCTTCTTGAAATACTTGAGAGTTGCGATTTTCGGACAGAGTTGGAGCAGAAAATAGGATTTTGCATAGACTGCAATCTTCTGATAATACTTGATAGAGCTAGTGAGGACTTGGAAATCATTAGGTCCAAAAGGAAGAAAAACATGGAGAATCTGGATAATCTGTTGAAAGAAATATCTAATCAGGTTTTTCGTGCTGGAGGAAGTGATAGGCCTTTTGTAACCAAGCGTCGTTCTAGGTTGTGCGTGGGAGTCAGGGTTACCCATAGACATTTGATTCCAGATGGTGTGGCTTTAGGTGTTAGTGGTTCAGGTGCAACATACTTTGTGGAGCCTGGTGATGCTATGGAATTGAACAACCTTGAAGTAATGCTCTCAGAATCTGAGAGAGCTGAAGAAGTTGCTATTTTAAGTTTGCTTACTTCTGAAGTAGCAAAATCAGAGAGAGAGATTGAATATCTACTGGATGGGATATTAGAAGTTGATCTTGCTTTCGCTAGAGCTGCCTATGCTCGACAAATAAATGGGGTTTGTCCAACTTTGACTTCAGACAGCTGTGAAGGTAAACCTTCAAATGGAGCAAATGATGTACTATCAATAGATATAGAAGGTATACGACATCCATTACTTCTTGGGTCATCTCAACGAAGTTTTACTGCTGGCCTTGGATTTAGTTCAGATGAACTAGATAATGGAGATAATGTAGTAGCTAGTCATAAGTTGTCAGTAAGTAATTCTGAATTTCCTGTACCGATAAACATTAAAGTAGAATGTGGAACCAGAGTGGTTGTGATATCAGGACCTAACACTGGAGGGAAAACTGCCTCTATGAAAACTCTTGGCGTAGCATCTCTTATGTCAAAAGCTGGCTTGTTTTTGCCTGCTAGACACACCCCAAAGATTCCGTGGTTTGATGTTGTGCTCGCAGATATTGGGGATCACCAGGTAACCACTTTCCTTGTATGTTCTCAGTTCAATTGGCTGTTCAGTTGCACTCTAACATTACTTCTATCTATTGAAGTCTCTGGAGCAAAATCTATCAACTTTTAGCGGGCACATATCACAAATTTGTAAGATCCTTGAAGTGACATCGAAAGAATCACTCGTCCTTATTGATGAGATTTGCTGTGGAACTGATCCTTCTGAGGGAGCAGCACTTTCAACCAGCATATTGCAATGTCTTCGAGATCGTGTTAAATTAGCTGTTGTTACAACTCATTATGCTGATTTAAGTTGCCTGAAAGATGAAGATAGTCGGTTTGAGAATGCAGCCATGGAGTTTTGTCTTGAAACCTTGCAACCCACCTATCAGATTCTCTGGGGGAGTACTGGCAATTCTAATGCATTAAGCATTGCCAAATCAATAGGTTTTGATAGTAACATAATTAAACGTGCTGAAAAGTGGGTGGAGAAGCTAATGCCTGAAAAGCAACAGCAGCGGAAAGGCTTGCTATATCAATCACTAATAGATGAAAGAAACCGACTGGAAACTCAGGCCATAGAAGCTGCATCTGTTCATGCAAAAGTTATGGAGATCTACCATGAGGTATAGCTTAGACATTCGAGCTTAGCATGACATCAGTCTACACTTTTTGATGTCAATATTCTTACTGATTGATTTCTTTTCAGGTTCAGCTAAATCCATAGAAATTTGCTAGCAGAATTCTTTACTTGTGGCACATCTTTCAAATATAGCATTGTTACCATTTGAACGTGACCTTCTAGTCTATAGTCTGAGACATTCTTAATTGAATTTAGTGGTGCGAATCCCTGATTTTATCTATTTTTTTCCCTTCTCCATTCTCTGTGATTTTATCAATAAAGATTCAAGATGCGGCAGAAGATATTGATAGGCGCGTCACAGCACTGTTGGCGAAAGAAACCCAAAAGGCAAAGCAGGAAGTAAAGGCCACAAAGTCTCATATAGAAACTGTGGTGCATAACTTTGAAAGTCAACTTAGAAGTGCCAGTCCAGACCAGTTCAATTCTCTAATCAAGAAGTCAGAATCTGCAATTGCATCTATTGTTGAAGCTCATTGTCCGGTGGACAATCTCCCTGCCAGCGGAGATGTTAGTTCATATACTCCAAAATTAGGAGAACAAGTTCACTTGAAGGGATTGGGAAACAAACTAGCAACTGTAGTTGAAGAACCAGGAAATGATGACACGATTTTGGTCCAATACGGTAAAATAAGAGTTCGTGTGAAGAAATATGATATAAGAGCCGTTCAAAGTAACAAAAGGAGCAATGCAACCAACCTGGTCTCAAAACTAAAGAGGCAGGTGGGTACATTATGCTGCTTTGCAGGAATCCTGCTATTTTGATATTTCACAGGCATTTTAGACACACTCACTCCTTTGCTTTGTACACATAGCTCGAACTCAAGACATTTCACTTTCTGTTAAGTTGATAACTAAAAACCCTGAAAGGTTCACTTTTTTTCTAGTAAAAATTAACAAAATGCATGACCACTATAATTTTTGCAAATTTTCTTGAGCCTCATATGTCTAATGGTACCATATCTAAGTTGCATGGTTGCACATCTATAGCTTTGCCTTAGCATGTAAATTAGTAAATCTTGAACCATGCTATTTCTTGCTGGAATATCAAGCTGTACGTATGCAGGCGTAACAACATTTTATCTACTATAAGATGCAATTCTGGTTGGTCATTGGCTTATCATATTGGTCCATGTTGCAGGGACAGAAGAGCCATGCAGAGCCGGAGGTTAAGAAAGAGGAACTTTCTTACGGGCCAAGGGTCCAGACATCAAGGAACACAGTGGATCTACGTGGCATGAGGGTGGAGGAAGCTGCTCTGCACCTTGACATGGCAATTTCTGAAAGAGAGCCACATTCAGTTATCTTCATTGTACATGGGATGGACAGTGGAGCTGTTAAGCAGCGTGCACTGGAGATATTAGGGAAGCATCCACGTGTGGCCAAGTATGAAGCAGAAAGTCCTATGAATTTTGGCTGTACAGTTGCTTATATCAATTGATGTCTATTTTCTGGTACGTCAAATCTTTTTCTTAATGCCTTGAAACCAAAAAAAAAATTTATATCCTTGCTTGTTATTCAACTCTAAACAAAAGTCTTAAATTGCTGATAAATAACAGATCAGCTTTGAAATTAATGCAGCAGGGTACAGATATTTTTATTCTAAGTTTGTAATTACTCAAAAGGAGAGGACTCCATTTCATATCTTATGAAAGCATTCTGGAAACATTTATCATTTGTGGCTTGCTTTACTAAATGTAGTCAGCTAATTCCCTCAAGGTTCATTATGGGCTTTTGCCGGTGAAGAAACCTTGTTGTCAAACACCTTAGTCAGCTGTTGCATAGAAAGAGTGAGTTGGTTGATTATATCATCAGCTTTCCCTCTGCTCTTCGTCCCACTGCCATGGCCTACAATGGGTTTTGTGCTTGGCGGAGGAGGTAGAGGTGCAGGTCCTCGGCGCTCTCCACCATTATAACTATTACCTCTATAATGAACACCACCAGCGCCAGGTTCATCCGTTATTCTAGCGCCACTCCTTACAGCAGCATCTGGTGGTGCAGGTTCCCCTGCTTTGCTTTCTACATCAGATCTAACCTTATCAGAGAAGAGGTTTCTATGACCAGAACATGGTCCAAAGGTTAGTGTAAGAACTAAAGCTAAGTAAACCAACTTTGTTACCATTTTCAGGAGGTTTTGATTGATTAGTGATTTTCGACATGGCTAAGCTAAGTTTATATATTTATATAAACTATGGTTAGGATAACTTCATCGTAACGAGTTCATGTTTCTTGCATGAACAGACAGAATGTACTTTCGTGCCTGTAATGTATCCGTTGCCAAGATGGATGGCATCTGAACCGCAGGTTACGCGCATAGCACATTCTGCATGGCGGATCAAAATTAGCAGCCACAGCGAAATCTATTAGCAGCAGCCGCTTTGACAGCATAGGAAACTCCATATTTTACTTTCAATTACCTTTTGACTTTGTTTCTGTTGAATCTTCTTAAGTTAATGTAATATCTCATTCGCAAGTTGTCATGGTCTTAGTGAGATACAGATATATAGCTTCACAATATCAAATTGGAAGCTTTTAGTGGTCTTAAAAAGTAACGTCGTATCATCATCAAATGAATCAGAAACTACCATGAATTAAATGGTTTCTTTTTAGGAACAATTCCACAGATGGAGCTAACTTCATTATAGTTGACAAACTACAGGCATATAATCGCATGATTCTCTTAACAAAACTATCCATTACTGTTGACATGAACCGGAGGATTTTTCTTTGTTTTCTTCGATTTTATTCATTTTCATGCGATCCACAAGGCCACCAGTGTCTTCTCCACCCCTACCCCTTGCTTTCGGCAAGACTTGATACATCTCTCCTTTGGCATAAGAGTGCTCAACGACTCGGTAAAAGCTTCTGCATCTTCAACCCTACCTTCATCGCGAAGCCATTTCAGAATGTCCATGACCACACGAGGATTAGGCTTCCATGCTTTGTTCTCCTCTTGCACGGACAAGGCAGCCTTCATACATTCAAAAGTTTTAGCCATCTCACCCTTTTCAAAATACCCAGAAGCAATAGTCGCCCAACTGTTCGGGGTGGTAGCCTTTTCTTTTCCCACCAACTCTTCAAGCAATGCTTCTGCTTTATCGTAGCATCGTTTTCTTGCATACCCCATGATGACTGTATTCGGTATCCGAACATCATAAGCATTGCCAGAAGATTCCCATTCTTTCAGTACTTTTTCAGCTTCTTCAAACTCACCAAGTTTCACCAAAGATTCCAGCATAGTGACAAAATCCCTGTTTATGTGCCTTTTACATTCGATCTTCCCCAACCACCATAATCTCAAGACTTCATCCTTGTTCCCTAAAGTTGCATAGAGTGAAACCAGATGGTTATATCCAATCCCATCCTTTTTATCCAGATTTTGTTCTGATTTCTTCAGGGCATCAATTGCCTTATCAGCAAGGCCGGCTTTTATGTAGAAATTGGCAACAACAGCATATGTATTCCAATCCACAACACTACCCATCTGACATTCCATCTCATTCAAAACCTTCTCCATTCCATCAATATCCAATCTAGCACCAAAGGAGTTAATGCATATTCGGTAGCTGAAAGTATCAGGAGAGACTTTCTTATCCTTCATCTCCCTTAAAACATGGGGAACTTTCTCGTACTGGCGAAGATTTGTGTAAAGGCACATAATGTCATTGTAAGCAAGAGGAGACTTAGCAAAACCCAGCTCCTGCATTTTCTGAAAATGTAAGAGGGACTTATCAATTTGACGCTGCCTAACATAACAATTCAAAAGAGACCCATATGTCTTATCATTTTTTTCATGGTCCATCAAGTTGTTGAAATAGTCCTCAGCAGAAAGAAAGCCACGAACTTTACCAATCAGATCCAATTGAACAGCATGTTCAATTGGAGAGAATATGCAAATTCCCCTTTCATTCATCCACTCAGAAACCTGCAGCCCTGAAGATTACATCAATCAAACATTATTCTAATTGAAACCCGCATTAATAGCATTACTCGCACTTGAAGAATTACTTCAGTTACTCAGCTGTCTATACATAAGACCGTAAATTCTCAAAGGTGATACCTTCATTTTCTTTTTCGTTACTTGCTCTCAACGATCGAAAAGAAAAAAGAAAAGGACCCATATAAGAAAACACCAAAAGAAACGATAAAGTTACAAACCTGCAGCGCTTGAGAGAAGCGATTTCGCTTTCGAAGATCTCGAATAATACGCTGAAGCTCCCCAACTCGAACTTTATTTCCATTTTGAACCCAATTGTCCAGCTCAGGTACCACGCTGGTTTTGGGATCTCCTAAGGGACTGATTTTATCGTACAGACCAATCTTTTTAGTCCTATTGGTATAGTAAAATCTACTAATTCGATTTCGAACTAGGGTTCTTGATAGTAACCTCAAAATCATACTTCTTGTTGGTTGTCACCAACTTAAAATTTGGATGGTTAAGGGTGACAATGGTGACAGATCTTACAGTAGGGTTTAAGATATATGGGCTTATGAGTTGGGCTTGTATGGGCTTTGGACTCTATGTAAAATCTAGTTTCCATTCGCCCCTTAACTCATGGAAAATTTACAATAATACATTAATAAAGTTTTGATTTTACCCTCAAAAAGCAAAATCCCATTTATCGATAGCATAATTATTATCATTATCATTATCAAAATTATTTTTAAATTATTATTTTGAAATATTTTTTCATTTAATTATTATTTGTTTAATATTATACTATTCAATCTGACATTTTATTAATTTTTTAATTAATCAAAATTTTAATTCCTTTATTTGTGATTCTACGATAAAAAAAAATATCCAATATCAAATTCTACTTTTACTTTCATAAATAGCAAGTTTATAAGATATTTATACCATGATTGTTGAGATTTTTCTAGATATTTTTGATATTGATTTTGATGTAATAAAATGATATCATCATATCATTATATTTTATTTAAATTGTAAAACTAAAAATTATAAAAATTAATATTTAAAATAAAAATTAATATGAATATAATAGATTAATATTAAATTTAATATCAATTCCTAAGATCCATAATAACCATAATATTAACTTATATTTTCACTTATTATAATATTATTTTAAGCGCAACTTTCATACTTTTATTTTTAAACTTAAGCATATTATATAGTATTTCATGTATCTCTAATTATTTCATGTTTCATACTCATATCTTGCATTATTAGCATAATTTTATATTTTTTTTTCACATTTTACATATTTTACATGTTATTTTAGTTTGATTTAAAATTCACATACATCATTCTATATTAATTCATGAGTTGTCATATTTATTTTAGTTTACATTATTTATATAGATTATTAGACTCATTTCCATGCACTAGAACTATAGTTTCAAGTCCTTAGATAGTATGGCATGGAACACTAGTCGAGTTAGTTACATTCAACATTTGTAAAACACATATTCATGTGAAAAAAGAGTCTCACACGACTCGTGGAAGAGGCTATACAAGTTGTGTATCAATCGACCTTTGAATTAACTTGATTCCATGCATTCCCTCCCTTGCCCGAGTCTTACATAACTTGTGTAGAACTCAGCTCCTTCATGTTTTATCCCTTTCGATCAATTCAAGCTTCACACGAATAGTGTATTATTCACACGAATCGTATAACTCGTTTAAAATACTTTATTTCATTATTTTACTAACTGTAAGATCATAAAATTGAAGGGTGAGGATTAATCTAGTGGGTAGATAGTTTTTTGAAGGGTTTTTGAGATAATAGAACATAGGAATGAGACATTAAGTATTATTAGAGAATTAAGTTAAAGTTTTAAGGTTTATGGAAACAGAAAGAAAACAAGATTAATTGTATGTGTTTTGTTACTAATCTTCTTTTGAAATCTTTTCTTATCATAGCCTTTCACTAAGACATTAAGGAAGTAGCTCAGAATGAGTTATGAAGAGTGGAAGAAAGTAACTGTAGCAGTAGAGTTGATCCAAGTTTCTCTTTATTTCCATATTCTATTTTAGTTTTGAACTCTTTATGGTTGTAATCTCTTTCATTATGATGTTTTTTTACTTATTTTAATTCTTAGTTATGATTTAACAATAGTTTGTAAGGATTGGATGATGTTTGAACAAATTTAATTTTTTTCTATTAATAATTTATTTATCTTTTCATATTTTTAAGTTGTGATTCATGCTAATAATATTTGATTGTTAAAACGCGCCATTTTAACATGAAAACATTAAACTAGTTTTGTTGATTGCTTTGAAAGAAGGTTTAACTTAACTTAACGAACTTAAAAACATCAAATTGTTAACTATCTCGACATAGAAGTTAAAGTAAATTGAACTTAATCATTAAAGTTAATTCAGCACTCGCGAAAGTAGGGTGTTGACTTAGCTTTGATAGATAAAGTATTTTTTTAAAGAAAATACTTCATATTAGAAAATTGTTTTGAAGTTGGTAATTAGACTATTAATTGAAAGTTTTGTTATGTTCATATTCATCCATCCTTATGGTTAATTGTACATTATGTATACTATGCTAATTAGTTTATGATATTAGTTAATTTAATAAACTTTATTTTATATTTAAATATTGAATTGTGTAGATAATTGATGAAATTAATTGCTAGTATTTAACTATTCTTGATTCTAAAGAATGATATCCTTAAGATGTACTCATGATCCGTACTTTTTATGGTGGCATGATTACAAAATAAGGATTATGAATTTAAAATTTATTAATTTATTATGTATATCAAAATACATCTAACTATATACTAATAATCTAATAATTAGATACTATTATTATTTTAATTGAATGTGATTATGATGTAACTTTCATATTATATTTATATGATGAAATGTAAAGAATTGTGGTTTTAATTATGAGATTCCAAAAGATCATTTAAGACATAATATTATTTGTGATAATATTATTATATAAAACTAATATTTTATTTATTATAAAGTTGTGGTTCCACTTATACCGCCACCGCCAACGCCAAGTCCACCAATCTCATCAAAGCAACCAATCAATGCGTTATCTCCGGTCAATTTGTACATTTGTTTTCAACTAAGGAACTTTCCATAGACATTTCTATCTATTTGTTAAATTTATGATATTCTCTATATAATAAAATCAAATGCATTTAATTTAATTTATATATAAATATATGAATTAATTAATAATTATATATTTGTCACATGGGGAACTGGGCAAGCTAAGTATCGGTAAAGCTGATCCTGGTTTGTTTGTATTTTTATTATATATTTTTATTTATTTTTAAATACTTTTATTATTAATAGATTAAAGTATGTAATTTTAGAAAGTATGATTATGATAATTAATTAAAAATTGATACCTATAATAAAGTTGGGGGGTAATGCCACGTAATCAATTACGCTTACAGAAAAAAGTTTGTCTACGGAGGATTGAATGGGCCATTAGTGAGATCCTATGGTCAGGTCGTGTTACCTACTTTACTGTTGAAGTTATGACGCCGTCGACGCCGATCAATCACCAAAGGAGGTGGCTTTGCTCCCAAGCCAATGGGGGTGGGGGTGGCATACGCGTCCAGCCCCAAAAACTCCGTCCAACCACCATTCCACACTTGTTCCTATATTAAGAATCCAAATTCCATCCAACTTCAACTAGCCGCCCAATCCCATACTTAGTAAACATTTAATATAATATAATATAATTGAAAAATCAAATTAAGATATTAATTTATCCGAGATAAATATATCCCATCAGATAAAAAATTAGTTTAAGAAAGAGAAGTTGAGTGTAAGTGGCCGACGTATCTTGGCACCATGAAACCCTTCAGGGTTCAAATAAGCCACGGTTTAATATGGCAACGGAAGTCCCACCGGCCGCTGGTGCCAACATCACGGAGTTGAAAATTTAGAAACCACTTTACAAAGAAGGGAAACATAAACAAGCTCAAGCCAACAAGGCAACAACACAGTTTTTTTTGCATGAATACCAGACAGGTTTTAGTGCTAGAACTGTAATATATATTAAGTGTATCTCATTCTGATCTTTGTTTCATAGGCTTGCAATCATTTGCTTTTTACAAAATATACAAAACACACAGATGATTACTATAATCAAGCTTTTAGAACACTATAAGGCAAAGAAGGAAGCAGCAGAAGAGAAAAATTGATATCCTGTTCAATGACTTATCTGCCTGCATTTCTTGCCTTCTCAATCTTGGGCTGTTACTTCCCATTAGATGATATGAATTTTGGTAGGAATATAGGCTCTCAGGATTCCCGGAAGCCCTTGCATAAACCATCTCCCCAAGCATCCCAACAAATGAATGGTGGAAACCAATATTAAGTAAAGGCGACGGAGATGCCTCTTCAAGGCTGCTGTATGGATCAGAAGTATGGTTATGATTTCGATATGGGTTGTGGTATGGAGGTTGCTGCTGACCAGTATGAGGAGCAGCAGATATCAAAGTTTGAGCGCCGAAAGCTGATGGTCTAGGAGGTATGGGCATGGTTCGACTGGTTGCCTTTCCTTCAGACTCAGCTTCAGGTGGAACTTGGCCACGGCCATAAAGGGGAACCATGGTGGTATGAGCTATATCAGCCTTGCAGACTGGGCATTGTGGATGTTCATCGGATGCCAGGGAAGCACTCTGGACATGAAGCCATTTGTAGATGCAAGGCCAGCAGTAGAGGTGGCCACAAAGAGTGACCACTGGCTCCTGTGCATAGTCGAAACAGATATTGCAGTCAAAGCAACCACTAAAACTTTCTGAGCCAGGTGCTGTACTTGTAATTGATTTCCACTCATTTGCAAAATATTGCTCAAAGTCCATAGATCTGCTCTTGAAGCCTTGTGCTAGTAAGATTCCTTTGACTGTGATAGATGGAAAACGCGAAAAGATCAGCGGCCAATCTTCAATTATTCACCCATTAAATTGTCAAACAAGCAACTTTGTAAATGTGAACAAATTGGAGACAGAGAAACAAGAAATAGATAAGGCTATCACTATCTTCACTACCAAAAAGGTCGCACTGGTTCGCTCCGACTCCACAGAAAAAACTTAACAAAAGAAACAATGGGTACATGACAATTCTAAGAATGGCATAAAGTCATGAGCAATTATGTTTGCTTCAACTTGGAATAAAGAAATCCACCAAACGAAGGACCCACCTCATTATTCTATATTCATTAAAGGGACCAAAAGCAATAGATGCCAAACTCGATTAAAACCAAATCCATATCAATTGGGGTCGGTTAATATTGATTATCATTTTTTACCCCTTTCGAACACTTTTGGAATTACAATTTTTAAATCAGACAAGGACAACAGATAAAGCAAGAAATTAAAGGACAAGCATCTCCGGCTTTCCAATCAGATCTAGACATGAAAACAGAAAAACGGATGAATACTTAGTGGAGCTTTTTCCAAATATATGCATTTATACTGGAATTTTTTCCAAGTTGAAGTTGTAACTAAAAGTTTTCCGTCTAAAATTGCCAATTTCATTTAT
Source organism: Dalechampia spathulata (assembly GCA_948192965.1). NCBI lineage: Eukaryota > Viridiplantae > Streptophyta > Magnoliopsida > Malpighiales > Euphorbiaceae > Dalechampia > Dalechampia spathulata. The sequence continues at coordinate 22,519 of CANYBF010075634.1, forward strand.
TTCCAAGGGCAAGTCTTAATTCCGTGGTTTATGCAATAAACTTTTAATGCTTCGGGTCTTCGGTATGCCTTTTCCACTTCACGTTTTAAACAATAAATCTTCTGGTTCATGTTCTAAACAATGAATCTGTGCAGCATTGTGGTTTTCCTTCCCCTTTCATAAGCACCATATTCAGTGTTTTGGTTAGAAAAGAACAGGCACATAAAAATCTTTTAAAAGGAGAGATTTTAATGAGAGATTCCACCAAATTTCCGCTCAGGCCCACGAACAGCGACAAAGTACAGTAGAATTATTAGCAGATTCACTTAAAATATGCCTACATAAATAATTATTGTCAGCTGCATTACGTTTGTAGGGAAGAACAAAGTTCAACATATAAAATATAAAATAATTCAATTTAGTTTGCAGATGTAAAGCTTGCAATCAATGATCTGTCACCATCCCTTCTAGAAAACGTATCCCTGACACTGATTTAGAAATTCAAGCAATAGGGTTCTTACTTAGCAGAAAATTTCTAGATCTTAATAATAAAAAAATTGCATGAGCCAAATCAGCCAACAATTAAAAATAATCAAGAATGACAAAATTTTTCTCAGACTACCACGCACCTAAAGCCACGATTCTAGGTTAAGCACTAAAAATCACTTGTTTTATAAATTCTAGAATATACTTGTAAGGTATACACATGCAAGTCTGCAAAACAAGTCAAGTCAATGATGATAAAGAAAACAATAGGATGGCAAAGAAAAGCAATCATAGAGTAGGAGGAAAAGTTTCATGATCTAACTTCAATACCCAACTAAATTTCAGCCTGATTAATCTCTCTGTATCCCTTAAGGCTATGGGAAAGTCTTGACTTTGATTCCTAATGTGACTTGTCCACCATTAAGGATTAACAGTTTACGTAATCCACAGCCTGTTTAGCATTTCAATGAATAGAAAACCCGTGTATCTATACGTCTCCAACGGAACATCAAGAATTAATCAATATTCCCGCTTTTCCACCACCAGGATCTCTTCTCTAAGAGATCAAAAGAAAAATAAATCACAAAAAATCCCCAAAGACGAGATGTAAAGAACATTCCATGCTCTATCCCGAGAAAATGAATCTACTGAATTGCAAAGCTTGTGAACTCCGTATGAACATGAAACATAAATAACAGAATATCTTCATATCTCGCTTAAAAATGGAAGCAAGGAAAATCAAGCTTCCAATTAGAACAAGCAGGGAAAACAAAAGGCTGATAAAAAAAAATTCAAGAGACGGATGTGTAATCATATTGAACAAAATAAGGTCAATTCACTTAAGAGAACCAAATAATATGCTACATGCAGAAAAATAAATTATATTAAATGAAATTAAAACATGAATTAACCTGCTAATCTTGATTTGTTTAACTTGTCCTGCACTAAAAACTCTAAGCTAACAATCAAACACAAGCAGAACAAAAAACAAAAACGTGTAAACAGAATGTGCGAAATTCATGGGAAAATGGCAATAAATAATTTTCTTCGCCTTCACTATCGAAACATAGAACAAGCTGACAAACAAACAAACACATCTTCAAAGAAACAAGCAGACAAACAAAACGCAATATAATAGACAGAGAAGCCAACGCAGCACTCAAGATCCACAGGACATCATCCTTTGTTCAATGCTAACAACAAGGAGGAAAGTTAAAGAAAAATACAAGAAATACCTGGAAAAAGAAATAGAAAATGAATGAGAACAGATCGCGCCTATGATCGGGGGATTGAGGATACCATGATGAGGAGCTTCGGAGGAGCTTCTTCAATGGAGAAAAAAAAGATATATAGGAAAGAGAAGGTTGGAGTGCGGGTCTGACTATCCGGAAAGGAAAATGAATGGTGGGACGCAGCTCTCGTCGTGAAATTAAATTATACGGAATAAAGTTACTAGGAAATCTTATAACTTTTCCTTTTTTTTTTAATAAAAAAAATCCATTTCACGGTGTGTTCAGTGGAACAGTTACTTTTCAGTGACGTGGCGCGATTCGCGCGTGTTCTCACACTTTATTTTTGTGTTGTAATTTGAGATATTTTGAGATTTTTTTATAAATTATCTATTATTATAAATATCTAAAATTAAATTCATTATTTTTATAATTATTATAAATAAATAATATAATTAATTTAAATTATTTTAATATCAACATATTTGTAAATTTATAATTTTATTTTATATAATTAATTTATTTATATTTTTCAGTTCGAGTTTATTCTTAGAAAAATAAAATAAAATAAAATATGAAAATAAATTAGAGCATATCACATTCACCGAACGCCATGGAAAATTTGCTGAAAATGATACATGTTATCTAAATTTTTTATTTTTATTTTTATTTTATATGATTGATGAGATGTTATTATTGAATTGGATACGAACAAGAAGTTTACACGTGTCACTTGATGATAGAAGAAGAAGAAGACGAATAGCGTGCGATTGACTGCACACAAGTTGTAATATTTTGAAAATTTGAATTCAGACGGAAACTTAAGCTATTAGCTAACCGCGAGCGCGCCAAAAACAATCGCCATTTTTCATTTCATTCAGTTCCGTTCTAAATCCAAAAGCTAAGGAGAAAGGAAAACAATGTCATCTGCAAAAACAAGGTCCAGGAAACGAACAGTCTCCGAGTCACCGCTTAACAACTCTGGCTCCAAATTCCGAGTCCTTGACGATGATCTCGGTGTCGATCTCTCTAGGTTTACATATATATTGCTTCTTCAATTATTATTCTTCATGCATTTCCAATTTCTCTGATTTTCTTTCCTTTCGAAACATGGTGAAATTGCAGCGATATTAAGGGAATAATGTCAGCGTTGCATCATATCCGAGAGAAAAAGCAAAAAGACGGTCAAAGGAAAACTGAGGAGACGATTTCTAGGTGAGTTGATCAATTTAGCTCGCTTATTGTGAGATCGTAACCGTGTATCTGTAGATAGGTTAATTTTCTTTTGGTACTAGTTTGGAGTGGTTTCTTTACCGTTTGAATGAGAATTTTCAAGTGACATTACTTGCGGTTTTTCCACTTTTCAACGATTCGATAATCCGTGTTCTTTTGATAACAGCGTAAGACGAAAGTTGAGAAAACCGATAACATTACCCGATCTTTTGACATTACCCGAGAACATTGCAGAAAGTAAAACGAAAAGCAGTTAATAATCCGTGTTCTTTTGATAACAGCGTGGCATCTGAGGTCAGATCAATGATTGATCAGTTGAAATCGAAAGTTGAGAAGGACAGGTAACATAGTAAGAGTAGATTTTATCTGTCCCAGATTAAAATGAGAATTAAAATTTAACTGCATTCATGTATATGCATTGGAAATTGGTCTATTTGTTCTTCTTTTTTTTCAGGCAAGGTTTTGCGAAGGCACTTTCAAAGAGCACAAAAGAGGTTGGCAGATGATATTGTGGAAATTTAGCTCTACTTTGGTTAATATTTTCGGTTTTTCCCATTTCATGTTTAAATGTCTATATAATATGGTTCTGATATCATATATCTGCAGTGTGAGGTTTGCTTGAAGAACGAGACCGCTAAGTTTCAAGAGATTTATGATAAATTTAACAAGGAGAAAGTGGCTCATTTGCAGGCCATGAAGGGTAGGTGAATCCTATTCAGGTTCAGTTTCTGTTGATCTTCTGAATATTTTTTAACTTCTATGAAGTTTTTAAACCCAATTAATTAGAAAATCTTGTATTTTATACGTGCAACCTCAAGAGATGAAATATTTGTTAGTCTTGTCTTTCATTTTTGATTATTTTATCAATGTTAAGAAAGTCATCTACTGATGTGATGTTCTACTAAATACACCATTTAATGAATAATTATTGGAATTGAATGAAAATTTATTAAAGAAGGAAACATTGTAAAAAGTACATAATTTTATTTTGTTTTTTAAACGAATAATCATTGATGAATAATATGAATAATTCAAAAAGAGAGCTCGAGTGAGTGAGTTATGTCACTTAGAAATTGCATGAGATTGTATCCCTTTTGAAAGAATTGAAGATTTAGGCATAAATAACCTTGAAATGCTAAAACTCCCAACTCATTGTGGTACGTTTCTAAGCGAAACGGCGCAATTAGTGTCGCGTTAACAAAAACTAACAAAATTATAATGGGCTATTAAATGCCACTTTTGCGGTTACATTTATTGTTATTGGGCTAATTAATGCTGTTTTACAGGTACCATTTCTAAATTTGAAGAAGACAGGGACAGGCTGATCTTGCGATACGAACAACTGAGTAAGCACGAAAGCACCATTTAGTTTTGCTCTTTATTTCTTGTACTGACATGACGAATATTTTATTTTTTTATTGGGTTGTTATCAGAGAAGAAGGAAAACAATATGATAGCTGAACAAGAGCAAGTTTGTGCTGAAAAGATTGCTAAATTGGAAGAGTCCTTGAAATGTAAAAAGCAGGTACAACTACTATCAGACTTTGATCGTTAATTATGTAATTTGCATTCGCTTTGTCAACATACATTAATCGGGTTTTACTCTATCAAAAACAGGATACTAAAACTTTCAGCATATTGAAGAAAACTCTCGGTTCGTTTTTGGAAAATGCTTCTGATGAAGATTTCGCACCGGATAATTGAAAGATTTAAGGTCAACACAAGAAGCTGAAAACCACTGATCTTTGATCCTCCACTTCATACAGGTACGAAAATTTCTCAATAACAACTTGCTAGTTGACCTGATTTAATACTTCTAAGCATAGCGATTTCATTTTTAGCGTGAACTACAAATTTGAATCGTTCAGCACTGAAACTTTAGATGGTTGACGGTTTGAGTTTTTCTGTCCAAGCAATTATGACATTGGTAGTTTATGAGGAAAGTTCTCCTCACCAAAAGAAAAGGGAAACTTCTAAAGTCTAATGTGTTAGTGAACCATTGTCTAGTCATCCTCAAGCATTAATTCTCATTAAACGCACATGAATTTAGCTGAGTACGCTGTTTTGCGTATTCATTTACCGAGGGAGACCATCTCAAAGGACTACTACAATTATTATTATTATTATTATTAGTATTATATTTGGTGAACTAAGACCATTTCAAAGTTGGTAGCATTTAAACCTAAATGTAAACTGGTCAACAGATCAGTTATATAGGAAACCATAAGACAAGCTGCCCTGCTCCTGTTTTACAAACATTGATATATAATACATCGATTTCTCTTGATGGGCTGTATTGGTTGAAACTTGAATCAAATCACATGGTGATGCTCACAAGGAACTTTGTTTTTTAAAAAAGAAAATCAATCACGTGGTCGGTCAGATTTAGTAGCAGGCATAGAAAGCATGTTGGTCTGTTTCTGATATAATTTTATTTAGTGGTCAAAGGTTCAACGAAAATCGAAGTGTTCTTACCTTAAAAGAGTTGCTTTATGAGGTTCTACAATCTTAAAAAGAGCTTTACAACAGAGTTTTCAGGAATTGTCTGTTTCAAACGTTTGCTTCCTAGTCAACCTAAAGCTTATATCACAACCGAAGTCCAAAAAGTTGTTGCTGACGAAACCTGAAGCTAGAAATTAGGGCAACTTCAACAACAATGCCGTCTGATATAATGCCCAAGTGCAGTCCTACCATAGCCCATAACCCATAACGTAGACCGTATGGGGCAAAGGGATAAAATGTAAAAGCTTCATCTGCTACAATAAATAAAAAATAATAATAATAAAAGCCAGGTCAAGTCATTTGCAAGCAATGGTATAAACATCATGATAGCGGTCCCTTCCCCTTTGGATGATTCCTTATAATGCAGGCAACAACCTCCTTATCGTAGTCCACTGGTTCGTGAACATCTAAGTTTAGTTATTGCAGATGGCGTGCAGACTGGAAAGTTAACATCTATAGATAGTATTGTCTAATGATGAGATAACCTTCTACTTGTATTGTTGAGGATGATATTCCAAAGTGGGTACTCATTGAACAGGGTTTGGAGGATGACCTTGGATAACAGACCATGGTGGTCTCTTGTTGTGTGCCTATAAATAAACCGTGCATTGATGGTTTAACATTTGTAGATGAAATATTGACACTAGACAAATTGAAAACAGTTGAATTTTGAAGTTAAATTTGTTCACATACTCCAATCTCGGTGACAGAATGACAGGATGAACATCGAACCGATGAAGCTGGATATGGGTACATGAGTAGTATTTCACATTTGTTACACTTAACTTGCCCAACTTCTTGTGCTGAAAATGAGCAATCAGAGTTCAGTTCTACAATAGTGAAACTATCAATGTTAATCTGAAAGCATGCCCACATGCTAAAAATCACCATATTGAAAAAGAACACAGAGCAGAGCGTCAATCACCATGATAAATAGAAAGGAAATACCTTCTAATACAAAATTGATTGTTTGACAGGATGCACATTGAACATGCCTAGCTCCTCTTGGATATGAAAGCAGAGTTCGGCAAGAACCACAAACCATTTGAGCCATTTCTATATCATATAAATATATATACACATACACACGAAAGCAAACATGAGTACACCTCGAGCAGAGCAGCGTGGGAACTAAATCACAGAAACAGTATTTAAATGCTATTTTTGGACTAAAGAATACATAACTCAATAACATACAAACGATGTACTTAAATGTTGTGGGGAGGTTACAATTTTGAGAATGAGCATCTCGTATACAATGATATTTACACTTCTTTTCATATGCAGAAATATGAAATTCAGACTGATGCAACAAGCCAAGGACCTGAAAGGATTACTAAAGGAGAGGCACAATAGTGAGCGAATATGCGGATGATACAAGATAATTGAGCACGACTTAGTCGTTATCTGTTCAACATTGACTATTTAACCGATCATGTAACCAGAAAAGCCCGTTACATGGGTGGTTCTGATGCTCAGCTGACTGAGCATGAGTTCACTTATCATAGAGTCCTCAAGCTTGCCAAACTTGTTCTCATGCTCTATTGCACAACGGCCCCAATGCTCGATGCTCTGAGCATATCAAACTAAAATGATCAGAATTCAATCATTAGGGATAACTTATAACCCATTACTTGGCACATTTAATAACAGAAATCCATTTTCTTCCATGATCTGGTGGTTTCTCCCATAACTTCAAGAAACATATGAATCACCAACAACATTATTCCTTAAACATTGAAAAGGGAGGTTCCCTAATCTAAGCAATATCAGCTTCAGCATACTGAAATTTACTGGAACCCTATTGAGTCGGGATTCCATCCAATGCTAGCCATCAATATTTATTTATACATCAATAAAAAAGTTATATTCTTTCCTCAAGACCCTCTTGAATTAGAAGTAAAACAATCAAAGTTCAATTACTAAATTCTAAGAAGAGACCTCAAAACTGTATAATTGAACATTTAAGATAGCATCTACTACGTGTTGGAAGCTCTGATTTGGAACTTTTTTGTTTTAATTGAACACTAAAAAGAATTTGTCAGAGCTTGCTGATTAGTAATATAGCTGAATTAGGTGATTTCAATACCTGAAGAGGAAGGTGGCAGTGAAGGAGGGAGGGATTGCCAGCCAGGGGGTGGACCATCTTCGATTTCTTGTTTGTTTTCCATCTCCATGGCTTCTCCTTTTATCTCCATCGCGGTTGCTCTCTATCTTTCTTTCTTGCACGTGGTTACTTGACGGCACAACCATACATCAAGCGACGGGCTTGAAGACGACGTCGTTTCTTTCCCATTAAAGGTTTTCCTCTTTTTTTTTTTTTTTTTTACATCTACGCCTATTAGAATTTTATATTGTAATTACCAAAAACCAATTGGTTCATGAGTGAAAAGCTTAGATGAAAAATAAGTGTCTCGACTCATTTTCATCATTTTCTCAACTTTTATAAAATTACACCTCATAATAATTTAATAATAAAAATGAATTAATTGGTTAAAATCCAGTATAATATGATTAATTTCAAAATTAAGTTTTCCAAGTATAACACTATAATACTTTTTATCTTTTTTTAATAAAATAATAATATATTAAATCTCTATTATGCATTTTCTTTAATTCATCTTAATAAACTTATTTTTATGAATGAAAACAACATATCTATAAGAACCATTCTTAAATGCAAGACATCAGATTTAGCATCGATAATGTAACAAAACTGACAGTTTCTATGTTACACGGATTTTGGCATAAATACAAATACATCAATAACCAACTAGTTCAGATTGCATATCGCAACAGAGTGAAAAGGTTAAAGCAAGAAAAGAAAGGGAATTGTCCAAGACAATGTTATATCCTACCAAAAAACAAAATTATTGCAGGTGCAGCCTAATATTATGTTTGTGGTATCATTATACGATAATAAACGGTTTACATATTTTCATCACAAACATCTAGGCATGGATTCGTGCGAGACGCTGTGTGCGATTCTCTCTGGCTGGCATCCATCATCCGGTAGGAATTTTCAGAACAAGGTGATGATTTTTAGGAGCAGATAGTATTAAGCTGATTTGCAGGATGCCCATTTTGGACGAGCTTTCTGAAGTTTGTTTCTCTTGATGTATTAATGCCCCTTCAAATATTTACGTGCTGAAAGTTTCGGTGTCAGCGCCTGTTATTTTATGCACCTTTTCTCTTCTGGTCTTTGGTTGGCTTCGCCTCTTTTGTGAGCATTCTTGGAGCTATGGCCATGGCCATAAGCTCTTGGAAGAGCAGCTTACAGGCGTAAGGAATGTGTACCTGCATGCATGTCAATAGAAAAGGTGAAGCGTAAATTGCACAAGTGAATCATTAGAATGGAATTAAATGAACAGACACTTCAGATAAAATTGAATCGAGAAAATCACCTGGACAATGTCAGTCTTGTTTTTGCAGCCTCTGCACTCAAATGAATTCTTCTTCAGATTTGCAATAGCAATCAATCCACAACGTTCACAGACATGAACCCGATAGGCATCACTTTGGTCGAACAACCTCTCCTTGAGGAAGTGCGCTGCACCATGTGCTATCATGCAATCCCGTTCCATTTCTCCAAAGCGGAGACCACCATCGCGTGACCTTCCTTCAGCCGGTTGCCTGGTCAGGATCTGCACTGGACCCCTTCCACGGGAATGGATCTTGTCATCAACCATGTGCTTCAGTCTTTGGTAATATGTGGGGCCAAGGAATATCATAGCTGTAAGCCGTCTGCCAGTGTGACCATTATACATCGTCTCAAAACCACGCATTTGATATCCACATTTATGAAGGGCCTTGCTAATGTTGTCCACCTGATATGCCAAACATGAACGATAAATGACATGAAAATCCAACCAACTGCAGGGGAGAGATCAATCCATTAAAGTTCAAGTATAGGAACTACAATATCAGATCATTAATAGGATATCAATACTTGTAAGGGGGAAAAAACTCCACAATGGTTAAGATTTGTTATCTTGTGGCATCCGTACAAGAAAATCTGGTTATAGCCATATGCATATTTACATCTTTCATGACCAAAGGTCTAGAATCTCTCAACATGAGCCTCTGGATATCTTTTGACATAAGAAAACAGCACTAAAGGAAATTTAACTTGTATTTAATGCGACTTACAGTGACATCAGTGAAAGGAGTAGCATCCCCTTCTTTTCCCATGTGAGCTGCAACCTTACCCATAATACATTCAATAAGCTGACCGATGGTCATTCGAGAAGGAATAGCATGCGGATTCACAATGATATCAGGGGTGATGCCTTCCACTGTCCAAGGCATATCTTCTTGTGTGTAGGTCATACCCACTGTACCCTTTTGACCATGCCGACTACTGAACTTATCTCCAATTTGAGGTATCCGAACAGACCTCACCCTTACTTTAACAAACCTCAAGCCATCAGCATTTGTTGTCAGAAGAACCTTCAAAAATTCCATGTGATCAGCACATGTCAATTGCATCCAATAAATTGGGTCAACGAACTCATAGGAAGCATAGAATTAACCACCTAGTAGAATTGGTTCATATTTCATGCTACACAATCTCTCTCAGAATAGTGTGATACTGGAATGGGATGTTATGATTGATAATTTCACAAATAAACAAACTTGAATTATGATAAACGTGATAAAAGTAACACTTACTTGATCAACTATTCCTGTTTCACTATGACGTAAGCTTATGCTGTGATCTCGCCTGGTGTAACGTGCAGCCTGTCCCTGAGCTTCATCCTGGGCAATAGGTGTGGTCTTTCCAATAATCACATCTTCACCTGAAACTCTTGTACCCTAACAATGACACAATGAAGTGCTTTCAGAAAAAATAAATTAATAACATAGTATTTCCCATAACTAGCAAAATTATAAGGTCAATTGTCTAAACTGAATAGACTTACAGGAGGTGCAAGACCATCATCATCCAATTTGTCATAGGAGCCATGTCGCATGCCCTGTAAAACACATTCTAAGTCCAAGGTTCCAAATTCTGTTAAGCAAGGAACAGGAAATTGAAAAATGCAATTATCACCATTGTATTAGCTCTATCTGGACGCCCAAAATCTTCTTTGACAAGGGTCCCCATCTTTTTCTCCTCATCCCTGTTAGTGAGGGTGTATAAACATTACTTAAACGAATCACATTACATTCATAAAAACAGCACTTTCTCACCTATATGAACGGAAGAAAAGTGATCTGAAGAATCCACGGTCAATTGATGATTGGTTCATAATGACAGAATCTTCTTGATTGTACCCAGAATAGCACGCAATCGCAACAATGGCATTCTGAGGTGGAGTGGACAATAAACAATATCATAAATATGATTACAAGCAAGAGAGGAAAAAGCAAATACTTAAAACGAGCCCTTACAATTCCAGCTGGTAGCTGTCTAAAATGAAGATGCTCCATAGCTCTTGTAGTGACGAGTGGTTTTTGAGGGTAGTAAAGAACATATGCTAATGTATCCTGCTCATGCCAGAGAAGAAGCTTATAAGAAGCCAAATCATACACATTGAAACACAAATGGACAAAGAATCAGATGACAAAAAGAATACCATTCTGAATTGATAGTTAGTGACATAAATTCCCATGGCTTGTTTTCCCATAGCAGATTGGTATGTGTTACGTGGTGACTGTATACACCAAGAAGTAAGTACTACAGACAAAATTAATCAAAGCACTGTAACAGAAGTTACTAAAGCATATAAAACTTACTTGATTATGATCAGGAAAAGGGATAATTGAAGCACAAACACCTAGAATCAAGGATGGATGGATCTCACAATGGGTGTAAGTATCAGAATAAGCATCTTCCGGATTGATCCTTGCTTGTACAAGATCCTGGAACAAGTAATTATTAGAACTTCTGCGTTCTTAAAACCTTCTAACACATCCAATAGATACATTACATGATTGTTTCCAGATAAAAATTATTCACTCACATGAATGGTCATTGATATCATAGTGGTTTCTTCTTCCTCAGTATCGATGTATTCAATAAATCCTTTTGCCACAAGATCATGCCAGCCACCCTCTTCTGAGGATTCCTGTAAAAAGAGGCAGGAATACTGTTGTAACTACAGGATAAAAGGAGTGGGAGAGACATTTACGCTAGATAATCACTAGGAATAGAATACCCTCTGCTGCAAGGCGTGAATGTCCTTCTTCTTTATGAGAAGCCTTTGTTTCTCAACAATAAATAAAGGACGACTACAACGACCATAGTCTGTGTAAATTCGCAGCTCTTTCAAACGAATATCTCTAACAACGCCAACTTCAGTATTGACATCAACCTGGATTTCAACAAACCATCAACATAAGCCATACTATTTAGCAATCACAGAAATGTCAATCTTAAATACATAAACAGAAGGCTCAACTAGGATACAATACAAACAGCATGCCAATGCTCTTTGTTTACAATAACTTCTATACAAGAAAAGTCCTATTGAATTTGTAAGATGGCATGTTAAAGAAATATTCAATGGATAGTAGAAGGATAACATGTCTTTAAGATAAATATTGCTGAGATGAGAATTTTAAGGCGGATGTGCAGGCATACAAGAATTTGTAATGGGTGTCTTAGGAAAAACATGGGATGACTTCTATCGAAGAGAAGTCCTGTGAAGAAAAAGTTGAAGTAAATTGAGATGATTTTGTCACTAAGTCAAAGATATATTCATGCCCTCTTAAAAACTGATCAAATTGAAATAGGGGCAATGAAGAATGGTGGACGTGCAACTAAATTAACTCAAATAAACCGCTGAAATGAAACAATACTACTTCTAAAAATATAGCTCAAAATTGTTCAAGGTGGAGTGAGAATCCATATAGTTCAACACAATTGACTTATGATTAAGATTTTAATGATTTGGATTGTTAAAGAAGCACTGGTAAATTCAATCTGACAAGAATCTTTTTTAATTCATTACTACTTTTTGGCTGGATTTATTCAGTCAAAACCATTAGTTTTGTTTAAGAAATATGATTTTCAAGCAGATCAATAGTCAAGAGAAGTGATCTTAGTCATCCTAAGATTTCTTTCACCGTACTGCTACCATGTCAATTAATGACTATACTGACCCTTCTCCTCAACCGTCTCAGTGTCTTGACCAACATATCTGGATCTCGATGGATACCAACCCAGCAACCATTGACAAAAATTTTTGTAGCTTGAGGAATGACTGCAGGAGATATTTCCTGTAATAAATAGGAAATGTCAAAACAGAAAACAGGAAAACAACAAACCAGCATCTGTTCACACAGAAGACAGATGTACCTCAAAATTCTCAGTACCCCATTCCTCCAGAAATTCCAAGATAGGATATGCAGCTGATCCAACAGTTATGTAAACCATCAAGGCCAGATTCTTCACCAACCCACAAGCCTAATGTTGTAGAAAAATGTAAGCATTTGTAACTTAAAGAACTGAAAAGTAGAAAATTACATAACACATGAGATACTTGTACTCACTTGCCCTTCAGGGGTTTCAGCCGGACACATCATTCCCCATTGTGAATTGTGCAACTGCCTGGGTTTGGCCAATTTCCCTTGTAACAAAATGCACAATCAGATTTCCAAGGGGAGAGAAAACAACAATGAAACTAATAGGAAATAGCTGGGACAGAAAAACAGCTAAATGGCAACTTTATAAACTGCAGCAATCTATTCATCTCAATCCTACACATCAATCACACTGGAGTCTATTAAGTACCTTCACGCCCAATTGGAGAATTTAATCTTCGCAAGTGTGACAAGGTAGATGCATATGTCAAACGATTCAACACCTGTTTTTGTGGAAGCATATCATAAAAGTATTCAGCACCAGCAAAATGAGATAGCTTTTTAAATGAACATGTGATAAAAAGCAATGACTGAAAAGTCAAAACATGACAACATGACATAAAGAAGAAATAAACAATGACTCAAACCTGTGACACTCCTGCTCTTGTACCAGCAGCATTTGCTTGCCCCCAGTTCCCAGTGGCAAGCGAGTACTTAAGACCACTGGTAATGGTTTTTGCTTTAATAGCGAATTGCAGATTAACATCCTTTCCATTATCTACACACTGCACAATCAATAAAAAATGCACATAAATAATCCGAGAAGGAACTAAATTGCCATGAACTCATCAAAGTTGGCTTTATGAGGGTACAACCTTTTGCACATAGGATCTGACATCCCTGGTCAACTTTCTGAATAACTGCATCACAAAGTACATTAATTTCAGAAATAACAAATTAAAACAACAATGGTGAACAATTAAATCCCAGAAAAACCTTCAATGCCCCTCATGAAAGAACACTAACCATTCTAAAGAGTCCACCAAGCAATGGACCAGCAAGGTCAAGCCTCTTGTTGCCATAATGATCTCTGTCATCTTCTGCTCTTCGGCCAAGAGCACAGAGGAGAAGCCGATGAATGATATATCTAGCACAAACAAATTAACATCAGCCATAAGCCATAAGAACAATGCTCATCATACTCGAACAACATACCCAAAATAGTAAGCTTTTTTGGTCTCGCAATATTCTCCAACACCAACATGAGGAAGCATTTCCTTTTGAAGGATTTCTTTAGCATACCTGTGAGGATGGACAAAAGTCTAAGTACAGAAAATCCACCCGAAATGTACTGCTACTGAAATAATGGTGCAAATAGAACGTACTTAATCCTTTTTTCCCTGGTTACACCAACAGTTGCTCCACGCTTACCAATGTAGTCTAGTGCAACCTGCAGAAAACAGTAGCACATAAACTGATCAGAGAAGCTCAATGCCAGCAATAACAATTAAAAATGCTAGCACTCTATTCTTGGAAACAGAAGACAATGACCATTTGCTGCAAATTATCAGCAATAACATGAACTGATTACAAGCAAATTTTGCAACTATAAATCGAAATCCCATATTCTTTCTAGAGTACAATTAAATTATCTTGCTGTCAAAATGATATCAAAAGAATTAAATGATTCATAAAGCAAGGAGAAGGATTGATAACTTTTCACAAATAAATATTAGTTCCTAACGCATCATACATATTCATGAAAAGAAAAGGAGCGACAGAAAGAAAACACCACTCCTCACTTGAAGAGCACTCTAAAACAAGACAACGTTAGCTTGCAACACTTGAATGTACTCATTATCTCGAAACAAATTCATGCTCTAACTACTTGACATCACAACAAGGATGTTTATTTTCTTTTGCATGACTAGCATCAACAAAAAAAAAAAAAGCAGCAACTCTGACTATAAACTGTCAAGACATCAGTGAGGAACTGGAAAAACTGGTGAAGAAGGTACCTGTTGATTTTGAATCACAAATGCTTCTTCCAAAGATGGCCGTAGCAACTCCATCATTTGAGTATCAGAAAAATCATAGCATATATGCTCTAATATGTCTTTGTCAGCAACAAAACCAAGGGCTCGAAAAACAATGATGATTGGAATTTCGGTTCGAATATATGGAAGAGTAGCACGAATGTACTGTCCTGAAGAGCCCTGGAAGAACAGATTTCAACAAAACAAGCCACATAAATACTGGAGACAACTACTAGTGAGAACTGAAGAAAGAAAACAAACAATTATCAAACAGAAGTGTCTCTTTACCCCCTTGGCGCTAGTCCGAGAAAGCATCCGCACAAACATGGTACTGGGTGGTCTGTTCTGGGACTCTGCCATGGACCGAACTTCTGCTACATAGGCATATTTGTTTGGCTGCCTCTTCTTGAACACATAAACATGATTGGTGCTCATCTTCTCCTGAGCAATCAGAACCTTTTCACTTCCATTGATAATAAAATACCCACCCTGATCATAAGGACACTCCCCAAGCTCTGTAAGATCTTTCTCTGAATTCTGGTACAATGTGCAATAACTTGACCGAAGCATTATAGGAACCTAAAAGCAAATGATAAAGCAATGCGGGTTGTCAATTTCAAGAATTTGATTCCAATCATCAAAGAAAAATCAGTTGTTCACACCTTCCCTATAAAAACTTTTGTGAAATCCTGAGTTTCGGTGACTTCTTCACCATCATGTCCTTTTCTTATAATCCTTTTCGTAACATCAACATACAAAGGAGCCGAGTATGTTAAGTTCCTCAACCTTGCAGCTTTAGGAAATAAAGTGGCAGTTTCACCATCAGATTCGGTCATCATGGGCTTGCTCAAGTATATCTGACCGAAGCTTATTTTATAGATGGTCTGCAAGTAAGTCAATAGTGTTATAAATCAATTACACAATGCAGTAAAAGAGAGATAAAAACAACTTGTTTAGCATTTGATCTACGGAATATGAACTTTCAAAGTTATGGCGGTTTCAGAATCTTTCAGAATGTGAGACTAAGAAAAATATATCACTGGTAGAAACAATTTTAAGTAAAAATGCATTTTCCATCAAGAGACAAAATATAAACTTGTCCAACTCTCTGAAACACTGCATACTATCTCAAGATATTTTCGGTTCTGTTATCTAAAGCTTAAATTTGTTTGAAGAGGTAGTAGCACTCGAAATACTTTGCACAATGCACCTTTGCTATGGGAATTCTCCTTTGCATAAAATTAATTGTATAATTTCTCCTTTAATTATATCCAATGTGATCATTTTCCCCATTTCCTAAAAAATTACTTCAATCTGAGCTCAGCTCTTTCATAATTTAAACCCCGTGGCTTGGCATCTTAACCCCAAATCTCGCTTCCAGCAGCAACAACATTCTCAAAACCCTAGAAACAGAAACAACCAGAAACTCTCAAAAGTCTGCAAATTATAGTATACCTCAGCAAAATCAGACTGGTGACCAGGATTATGCTGGCTCTCTGGTCGAATCTCAATATCGGCAGACTCGTCGACAATTTCCTGCATCGTGTTCTGAATAAACTCATCAAACGAATCTAGCTGTTGCCGCACCAAACCTTTTTCCTCGAAATAAGCTGAGATAACGGCCCACGCGTCTTCCTGAGTAATTTCATCTTCATCTTCTTCTTCATCGTTAAGAGTTTGATCGTATTCATGATCATCCTCCATGGTGGATAAATTTTAAAAAAAGAACCCTAGCTAGGTTTTTCCTTTGAATTAGTAACTGTTGTCAACTAAGCTTTTGCTTTATCTTCGCCGTATTTCTTTAGTTCTACTTATGTGTTTTGCTTGTATGATATTTTGTCATTCAGCTAAACCCTCGACGATTGCTTGAAATGAGATAACCGGTGCAGAATGCTCGAAAGGCACCGCTCACGGTGGTTTTATAGCATGGGACAGTCCCCCGTATGGAATGCGAGAGCCAGAGGCGACTATTATTGTTATTTTTATTTTTATAATTAATTTCTTGTGTGTCTTAATGAAGCGGGTGGAGCCCCGTATTGATAGGGTTTAGCCCGCATCCGATTGTTCGAAAGTTGAGATTGGGCTACGTAAATAAGCAATCCGTCCCGCGTAAACATAATCCACTAAGGCAATTAACGTATTAAATAATTAAGTATTGATCATAATTAATATATTGAATTTTGATTATATTTACATCTAGAATTGAAGATATTGATTAATAATAAAATAAAAAATTTCCACAAGTATAATAGGAATGATAAATTTATATTTATTTTTTTAAATAAAATAACTAATTTTTTAATTCCTTTGAAAAATTAAAAATATGTCTATAAAAATTATTGAAAGTACGTAATTTTCCTTAAATGACCAATTAAAAAAAATAAAGTAAGTTTATAAATTCATGTGATGATATAATTATGACAAAAATATTGGCCGTTCATTTCTTATATTTTAACGTTTAGGTTAATAATAATAGGCATCCTTATTCAACCAGCAGGTTTGCCCGAGAGGTTAAGGGGGAAGACTTAAGATCTTCTGCACATAAGTGCGCGTGGGTTCGAACCCCACAGCCTGCATTTTCCATTTTTCCCTTTTTCCTCTATTTACGTTGTTCTCCCTTGCACTTCTCAGGCGTGGGTTCGAACACCACAGACTGAATTTTTCCCTTTTTCCTTCATTTCCGTTGTTCTCCTCTTACACTTCCCAGGTTTCAGACCTATCAATAAGCCATTTCTGAAGGCAAATGGCTTGGAGTCATTCTCGTACAAATAGTAACACAATTCAGTTCAAACACTTGCTGAAAATACTCTTTGTTTACATAAGCAAGACCATCTCTTGCTGGACTGGACTGCGTACAGTGGGGTGTTGGCTAAAGCACTGCATAGCAAGTATACATGTAGAACAAGACCATCTGACAGTAACAAGCCTCAGATATCCTATTTATTAAAGTTGGTTGGTTAAGAAACACAGGTACCTTACACTCATATGATCTTTCTTATGGCGTTGCACACGAGACAATCATCTTATTTTCATTTCCTTAATTCTCTTATTCTTCCTTTACCATTGTTTATAGAGCGTATGTTGATGTGATACACAACGATACATACAAAATTCCTTGGAAATGGTAATGCACTATTCACTAGTCTGCCTCTGAAAATTTGCTGCAATCAATTCCTTTAGCAGCAAAAGCCTCGACAAGTTTTGGAAAGAGTTTAGACAGCATGATTCTGAACCCTGTAGAACTCCCCTTTTGGTTTTCAGGCTCAGTCTGTTCATTTCCACATGGGAATGCAACTTGAGCACCTTCCATATACGCTTTGCAAGCTGATAGTATATGTTCAGATCGTCTCTTTATGTGCTCCTCCACCATTGCCTTAAAATTCTGCAGGTTACGAGATCTTTAACTAGTAGACGTCAGGCAGATCATATGTAAGAGACAGTTCAGTTCATGCTTAGAAATTACAATCACCTGAGGTGGGTTACGAAGTAAGTAAAGCATGGATTTCCAGGTTAAGAGGAATGCATTTTCATTATAGCAAACAGAGTTTTTCTCTCCGTCCGCTTTTCCAATCTGCTTGTCATAACCAGCCTCGTTGAAATAAGGTTTGTCGTTAAGCACAAGGGCCTGGAGAGAGAGAAGAACTTGTAGAATATTCGAGCTTTCTGGACTCCACACTTCTGTGTCTGTACCTGTCCATGTATTGAGCAGACTGAGGCAGACCTTGCCAGACTCGTATAAATTAGGATTAACGCGAAGCCCGCCAGAAATATAGTGCACCATCTGATATATTATTCACCAAGAACAGGTTTCACAGGTTAATGATATACTAACGATGTTCGGACATCATTTTGTTATTTATTTACAAATCATTAAACTGGTAAAAAGTTTGATAGTTTACGGATTGTAAAATAACTTACAGGTGGTTCCTGAGGGTAATCTGGAGGAAGATAGATGTCAAAAAAGAAGAGCGCGTCATGGTATGGGGTTCCAGGTGTGCCAACAATGGCAGCTCGAAGAAGGTTCATCCTTTCCTCGAAAATCCGGACGTAAATTGATTCTACTCGGGTCAAAGTACATATTATAAGTCACAATCAAAGTTCGTAAATTACGAAAACAAGGTTAATTGCTAACCTGGAAGATCTTTTTCAAGGGTACTCCACTCTTTTTGTACCTTCTTCAGCCAACTTCTTTTCATCTACGGGCATAGAATTGAGAGTCGGTATACTTTATGGCTGTTCAAAAATGTAGACTGAAATAATTTCTGCATTGGAAAATGAATTCAAGTGTCTAACCTGAGATAGTGTCGATTCCTTGCCTGCAGGAATAATGAAGTGGTGGTCAGAGCAATTTCCAACCATTTGAAATTGCCTGAAACATTCTACAGACTCGCTGGTGCATAAGGATTGCAGTTCTTCATTTTCCTGAACATCACTAGCTTCCTGCAAGTCACCTGGAATCAGAGGTTGTATCTCGGTGCAGAGATTATCTTTTTCTATGTCACTTTTCTCTTCGAGCGCCATAGGTTGATTGCCAGCATTAGACACAGAGCTAGATGATATTGAACTAGACAATGATGCAGAACCGAAAGATCCAAATAAACTTGCTGCCAAGCTGGTGAAAAATCCAATGGTGGGTCGAGGAAGAAAGAAACTAGCCTCCCACGAACATAGTTTACACTCATTGTCGCTGTTGGCATTCATCAGATCCTGAGAATGAAACTATTGTTCATTTTCCAGACTTCATTGATATAAATGTTAATGACAGTACTTCTTCAACAAACAGTCAGAAAGTTTCTTAAATGAAGGCGAGAGGGAGAATGAGAATCAGCTTTACCTTTCCATTGAAACCAGAAAATTGTTTGTCAAGATCAATCCTCTCTTGATTCAAATTCATTTCATCAACGTTTCGTTCATTCAGCCCGGAGTTTGCAGATGAACTTTGATATCTATCCATTCGAAAAATGTCATTAGGTGCAACCTGTGACAACGTTCAACAGATTTGCTTATCATTAATGCTTCGATCTGTCTCCAGTAATGGATGAGAACAAAACAGGCAGCGACAGAAAAATTGTTAAATCCACCGGCTAAGAATAGTAGCTTAATTTAGGCTTTGCAAGTTCTCATCAGGTCATAAACCTGCCATAAACTTGCACAAAATCCTACCATATACAATGATAAACTCGTAGATACTGAGAGTGGCTATAGCTCGCACCTTGGTTTCAAGGCCGGACGCCCATGTTACTTCCACAGCACCATTTTCGAAGCCAGAAACATAGCCAATACAGGACAAGTAACCATCATAAGAATCCTTGCCTTCGGAATCAAAATTTTCATCCGTGCTAGCAGTCTCTTTGTTCAGACTGTGCTTATTTTTAAATACAATGTCTCCAATACAGTAGGAGAAATCTGGGTGCTCAGCCAGTTCATAAGCACTCACGGTTTCTCCCATCAAGTTGTTCTTCGCATCATTAGCCAGATTTGTGAGAGAAGATTCCCATTTCACCCTAACAGTCCGTTCCTTGGCATCCATCGCACTCACTACTCCCCATTTCTGGTTGCCGGAAACATTTGGATCATCAGAAGCACCTTTCTCAACTACAAATTGCCCTGGCCAGAATTCATGACCATTCACAACATCTACGGGAACTACAGAATGTGAATCTAAACCCAAAGAGCAGCTTCCATCCTGCCACAGGATACCAACAATGGTCTTAATTTTTACAATAACAAAGATTTCCTCGGAATTTGTGCAAATATCTTGCCTCTTAAACCCCTCTCCCATCTCGTCATTCTCTTTAATAAGCTCAAGCGTGGGTGTACCATAAACCTTCTGTTTCTTCACGCCCTTAAAATCAGCAAGAGGAAGCATACACCAGTCTCCAAGCTGCCAATGCTCATGTGAAAAACATGTCAAAAAGGCCAAGTTTTTCACATCCTGTGAAGGAGAAGGAGCAGGCAAACTCGTATCAGAACCAAGGGGAGAACAGGCTAGCCAATCAACTAACACTAGACCTGCCTTTAAGGAACAAACAGTTCCTACATCCTGATTTTCCTTCCAAGCACCACAGAACCATCCGGTCTTTGAAATAGCAGAGTTCTTAACTGTCACTCTCTGTCCTGGATAATATGGGTACACTGAATCGTCGATCATGTTAGGAGAAACAGGAAACAGCTTTTCTTTATCTGCTGAAATTATCTCACACTTCGTTCCATCATCAAAGATGACAGTGACATTGTCAATGACTTTATCCACCCGTCCTATCCAAGGTCCATTGATCACGTAGTCTCCCGATGAAATTGAGCGAATCTTTACAAGATCCTTGGAATCAATAGCTTTTATGATCCTTCCATGAGCGTTTTCCAGATCGACAAGCTTTTTGACGCTTACAACTCTACCCATTTGTCCGCATGGATCATCTATGGAGCAAACAATGTCTCCACGTAAAAACCCCCTCTCGAACGAAAGGTACTCGTCGATTTTGACTAAGCTCTCCTCCAGGCTTGATAAAATGCAATTAGCCTGCCCATCATACAAAGATTCAAGCTCACTGCCACTGTCACTCATATTCTCCCAGTCAGAATCACTAGAAAGCATATCCATAATGCTTCGATCCAGAAACGAGACCTTTCCTTTTCCTTTTTATAAATGTTTTTTCCTCTAATTTTCAGTTCCCTGAAGAACATAAATTGCTAAAAATCTGTCGGTGTATTGCTGTTTTTTAAGCACTGAAATTGTCATCTGGCAAACGACCACACTGCAGAATCAACCTGCGGAATGAATTCTGATGTTATGTTTTGGAGAATTGTTGCCAAGTTTGAAGGTGGATATTCCAACGAGATATATTTCCCTTCAAATGCAGAGATCATATGCTAAAGCCTTTACAGGGATAACTGGAAGCCAATTCAGGACTTCCAAATGCCAAAGGAGATTTGCCCGACAGGGAGGGATAGTTGGAATCGACAGAGACTCCAGATGCCAGAGGAGATTTGCCCAACAAACGAGTTGAAGCTATTGCAAGAATAAAGTTGGAATGAAGATAACCGCTGGCTGATATATCAACAGGCTCTGAATCTTGCAGTTTGAAGTATATCGCTTGCAAGAGGAATGGGAATTTCTCTGAAAAGGGTATCAGCTTTGACAAAGAAGATTTCCTCGCCTTCAACCTTGCAACTTGAATCAGAGAAAGTCGATAGGTGACTAAATAAAGCCTCACAGATAGCTATCTCCGTATACTTTCACTTGTCCATTAACGGACCAGCCATGAGCAGGAGTATTATTAATGAAGCAATAAACAAGAAATCATATCAAACAAGTGTAAATTATAATTGATGCAATTTAAGAATTCCTTCTACTACAGTTTCATCAATATGATGAAAGAAAGAAAGAGCTATAGCAGAAAAGTGTTATTGGCTGCATACAGATTAAATACTTAAGCAAGAACGAATCTTGTTATCCATACTATCTACTTGTGCAATTTCTGATAACAATTTCCTTCAGTACATATGGCCAGAAAGGTGAACAGAAATAGAAATGAGTAATTCAAGAATGGCAGTCGAGAATAGCAAGAACTAGCAATTCGTAAGACTTTTCACAACGAAAACAGCTTCCAAGGCCAAACAAATATACAAAATAGTATCGTTTACAAACATATTACAACTTATAAGAGGGGAATCACGTAAAACACATCAAAAGATCAGTTGAAGAATAAAAAAAGGAGAAAAAACTGTACCTTTTGGAGTTTCTGATTGTCACTGAAGCCATGCAAAACCATGATAATCAAGCAAATGGAAGGCAGCATAAAATCTATATAAGCCAATAAAACGAAGACGGCCCAGTTGGTAATTTGCTAGTAAACCGCGTTTCTCAGATTCTCTTCCTTTCCCTTTCACTTTCTTGCAAGAAGTTTCTCTGCGAAGCGAAAGTTTTGTTTCAGCAGGAAATTCAGAGAGGCAAAGTTCCTTCAGAAATCCCGGCCATTATTCCATCAACAGGGTTCCGAAACATTGCAATTTGAAACTCCAAAAAAGAAAAAGAAAGGAGACTATTTTGCTGTCGAGGTCTGTTTATGGAAGTAGGATGATTTCTGCGTATAAGAGTCTGTTTTCCTGTCCTGTAATGAAAGACGCTTGGAGTTATAAGTGACTTTCACGACTCGCTTCGGTACTTGGCATGCTATTTTCTTTTCTACTATGCAATCTACGTATACAGCAGTGTATACTCGAATCGGATATTTCACCTATGGATGATATATTCATCCCGTTAAACTATAAAATCACTCATCACAATATTTTTATCGGCAAAATGGGCGATGAAAACTAAAAAGAATTAAAGAAATGGTGCAAATCCTTGATGTTGCTCTGGCTTTTACGTTTTCAGTTCCCTTTAGAGCACATGGCAGCAGAAACTATGATTTCCAGATTAATAAAAGAGCTAGAAATTAGAATTAATAAACAAAAAGCTTACAATAATGGCTTCCACATGTTAGTTTCTGGATTCATCAACACCGTACAAGGAATATGCTCGGTACATTACTTGCACAAAATCCTGGAATTTTCCGATTGTGAAATAGATTAATATTTAAGCTTGGAAACCCAGTTCCAGGGTTCTCTCTTTTTATGGAAAGCAAATGCCTGGCAATATCACTTCATAATTTATAACGCATAATAGAAGTGATCAAAGCACTGAAGTTTTGAATAAGACTATTGGGTTATTCAGATTGTCAGATTCTGAGCTGATAGAGAGAATATTCTAAATTCAGGTTCAGCACCTTATAATGTTATATTTTTTGCAATAATCACAAGTATCTCAACTCCTAATACATACATAATATTCGAACTCGAGATTTTATTTAAACGATCATAAAATTTTTACCATTTAAGCTAGCTTTTATTGATCTTATTATGTTATTTTCATAATTTTAAATACCCAAATTGATATTTTAATTATTTTTGAACCCATTATTCCTAAACAAGTTATGAAAAATATAATAAACATGTCTCATCTCTACGTTCACTTGAAGTAAATTGTTGTAAAAACATTTTGTAAGTCTAATATCTTCAATGGGGGGGGGGGGGGGGGGGGGTATTTTTTTAAAAAAAAAACAGAAAAAAATGGCAAAAAAATATATATATATATATAAAAAAAAAAAAAA
>CANYBF010075659.1:0-14174 GCA_948192965.1 Dalechampia spathulata
CTTTCCATGCATGTGTGCATTAGCACCTCAATAACAATCATTCCTTTCATGTATAAAAGCATGTCATCAACATTCATTCATCATAAGCATGGAAACTCAATCACTTCATTGCATTTCAAGCAAGGAAAGACATAATTCCAAGCATCCAAACAAGCATCACAAACAATAGCCATTACATACATAGCTAAATGGTAGCACTCTTATCAAAAGCATAAGCCTAGACGTAGTTTACATCCTATGGCAATCAGAAACAAGCCGTAAGTGGCTTAACACATAAAACAAGCACTAACCATTACATATAGCACATACCTTCAAACTCAAGCAACTTCTAGCTATAGCTAATGATCCTGTCCTCACTTGTATGCAACTTCTATCTCGCGTTCTCGGATGCTATGGATGTTTAGAATCACTAAGAAGGTGATTTGCTAGGGTTTTAGGGCATTTTAGCAGAAGAAAAAGGGATTGGAACTAATGAAAACTCATTAGTTTTCTGCCTTAAAAGTCAAATTAAGCGTCGCGTACGGCCGTACGGACATTGGTACGCCCGTACCGACTCTAAAAGCCTGACAAACCAAAAACCTGCGAGTTGTCGTACGACCGTACCACCTATTGGTACGCCCGTACGGGTACTGTTCATCTGACAAACCTAAAATTTCCTGCGAGCAAACTGATTCCTGCGAGCAACGGTATGACCGTACCACCATTTGGTACGCCCGTACGCACTCGAGGCCCTCAATACCCTATTTCTCTCTGCCTCGTACTACCGTACGGCCAAACCGTACGCCCGTACCACTTCCCAAAAATGCATAACATGCCTATTGGCATGCCTAACTCGCCCGGAACCTGCCCCAACACTTAACCAATCCAAAACACACTTCTAAAACACCCCTTTACCGTACCGCGGGGGCTCCGCCCCCGCACCCCAACCAACAACTGACGTATCTCCCCCTGATGGGCAGATGTCGTCGCTCCGCTCCATTCGCTCGTTGTGCTTACGCTCCACTCCGCTCCGACATCTGCCCCTATACCAGTATAAGGGCTATACCTAACAAAACACATACCCAACCACAAACACAAGCCGTCCCTTATCCAATCGAGAAGACATGCTTCCCAATAAGGAGACGACACACAGTCAAACACATAGAATCATACATAGCAACACATATACACATAAAATATCAAACTATCATCATGCATTCCCATACACCGTATATACATCAAGCAATCCTACCATTCATCTATACATAGGCATACGAAAAGGCGTAACTCCTAGGGTCTCTAATGTGGGTGTAACATAGGGCATTATCATTGTAATTGAGAGTGGATTATTGTGAGTATTGATTATTATTGTAAAGGTTTGAGTATGAGTCTGAAAATACTAGGGATTGAATTCTTGTTAAAGAATTCATTTGTTATAATTGTTGGTTGATTTTAGTAGAACTCTAAGTTGAGACTTAGGAGAAATGGATGTAGGCAAAGAGTTATGCCAAAACCACTATAACGTATACCTTGTAGCAATGCCATACTTCCGTGAACTTTCAAGGAGTTTTGAAGTTCAAATTATACAAAAATAAATTATCTTATAATTGATTTAGATATAGAAAAATAATTTAGGATCATAATTTAAGTTAACGGATTGTCCTAATCTATGAGTATAATACATTTAATATTAATCTGGATATAATCTAAAATCTTGATCATATCAAAAATTTAAATTTGAACTTTAACTAAATTTTACACAATAACTTAATATGATTAATTTTATGTGATTAATTTATATATCATACGATCAATCTAATATGTTTGACATAAAATAACTTATGTAACATGAAATAATATGATTAATTAATAAAAATAAAAAATTATTAATTAAAAAATATTCGAAATTCATTAATATTGAAATAATTTGACTATATATATGTAAAATACTATGGTTTGCAAAACCAAATGAATCCGATATTGTTATCATAACCACACTTAAATTTTAAATAATTAGTATACAAAAGCAAGCATATGCTTTCCCTTTCTCTAATTTTGATCTCTCTTTCACAAATAAGATTCATTGTACATGTATGTAGTTTAATATATGTTGATTATATAAGCTAGCATGTATTAGGGTAATGTTCATTAGATTTTGAATTTAAATCTAATTTTGTTTTTAGAATTTTTAAAATACTTATTTAGTGGAATTAATAATTCAAAATTGAAATAAAAAATATCTTATTATATAATTCATTGAAACTTAAAATCAATAAATATTTTCAAAAAAAAATTATAAACTTTGTTAATAGATCAAAAAATGTATTTAAATAACTATTAAAAAAATAAAATATTATTGTAGTTATATATATTAATAAAATATCAGTAAAATGTGATTTGATGTCCTTATAGATATTTTTAAATCCGTTGATTTCGAGTTCAGAAAATTAGTTAATTTTCTTATTTATTGACAGGTGATTATAACAACCTATTCTATCCAAAGAACCTGACGTGTCAATTATATACTAGCGAGTATACATAATTTTAGTCTAGTCCACAGGTTTTTTTCAAAAAAAAAAAATATTTTTGTTTATTTTAAGGTCTCTCATTTCGAAAGTTTAAGATTCAACTGTTCAATATCTCTAACACTTCTTCGTAGTTCACTCACATTTTCAAAGGAAAGGAAGAGAGAGAGTACAAATGGAGAGAAGCACCCCCGTGAGAAAGCCGCACACTTCCACCTCCGATCTGTTGACATGGACGGAGGCTCCTCCTCCTTCTCAATCTCCGGCAACCGCCTCCAACCACCGCTCTCACCAGGTATTATTTCATTTGTTTTTCTTCTTATAATTCAGCTTCTTTTAGATTTTCCTCCACAAATTTGGTCCTCTTTTTAATTGTTTGCTTAAAATAGAAACTCAATCTTTTTTTTTGATGTGTGTGCGTGTGTGATTGATGCTTTTTCAGCCGTCTGATAGAATGAGCAAGGTGCTGTCTGGAAGTCAGCTCACCGATGAAGAAGCTGAAAGCCTCATGAAAAAGTCAGGCCTCAGTTCGATGCACTTTTTTCGTTTGCTTTTAAGCTCAGATCTAAATGTTGCATTTCGTTTTCTTTGTTATATGTTTTTTCATTAATATTTTTTCCTAAAAAAAATTGAATAACATTTTACTATTGTTATATTGAGTACTGTAATCACAATTATGCAAAATTTCTGTTTTTTCTTGCCATGCAAATAATACTGCACCATGTTGATTTTGAAAGTTTTTTGAAAATTAATTTTTACAATTGGGAGATGGTAGTATAATAGCTAATATGATTAAAGAAATTAGAAAGAGAAAGAGAGAGAGAGAGAGAGAGATTTGGCATTACATGATTGTTTGATGGAGAGTTGATTATTTTATTATAATAAGGGATAAATCATGAAGGATTCTAAAGAGATCGACGGATATTTGGTTGTTGGAGGACAATTTTGAAATGTAATGATATAACTCATCCAATCTCTTGGGCCTATAGTCGGTTTTGATGAGCTTGATATGCTAATTGATCTGTTAAGACCTTAGAATCAAACTATGCCATTATTATCTTAACTATGCCTACATTTTTATTTTCATCTTATGACTTTGATACTGACGTGAACTGTTAAAGATGTATATGAATTATGATTATACTTCAAATGGCAGAAACTTACTGTGTAAGCTATGAAAACCCTGCTGATATATAAAGAATAAATAAGCATATATACTATGCGAAGTTACTCTCTTTGACGAATGTTGTTTCCCCTTGTTATTGTTTTTAGTTTTTATATCTGACCATCAAGGTGCATCTCTCAGTACTCTTACCAAAAGATATTTCATGATATTTCTTAAACTATTTGAATTCCCTTCGCCAATTATAGGAAGCCCTGTTCAGGGTACAAATTAAAGGAGATGAATGGCAGTGGTATATTTGCCGCTAATGGTGGAGATGATGCATCTCATTCTGCTGCTGCTAAGAAAACTAGCGTGCGCATATGTCAGGTACTCATTCATCTCGTTTAATTGGGAGCTGAGAACAAAATTCTTGATTACTCATTTATAGAAGGTTAATCATAATGGCAATTCTTTCTTATGCTCTTACTGGGTGCATTTTGCAGCAAGCAATGCATGGAATTAGCCAAATATCATTTAATGCTGAAGAAAGCATATCCCCAAAGAAGCCTACCTCTATCACTGAAGTAGCAAAGCAGCGCGAGTTAAGTGGGACTATGCAAAGTGAAGCAGACTTGAAAAGCAAGAAGCAGATTTCAGATGCAAAATTCAAGGAGATAAGTGGACATGATATCTTTGCCCCTTCCCCTGAAATTACACCTCGATCCTTGGCTGCTGCACGCACTATGGGATCAAAAGAAAACAAGGAAATGGAGAAGCCTGCCCCTAGAAATATACGCACTTCTGTCAAAGTTTCCAATGTGAGTACATTAACTTTTTGTGTTTCATAATCTTTGTTTGTTTACACAAATTTTCACCATCTTATTTAGACAAGGAGATTGGAAAAATCATTACAAATGAGATAGGTTAACCCTATTATCCATGTGGTCTGGATGAGTGATAGAATTATACCGTTAACAACGTCCATTATAGCATTGCCAGCATTTGAAAAACCCCCTGGTAAAAATGTCCCAATTAACCGGAAACTCCTGAAACAGAAAACATTTAGACACGGATGCATGCCTACTCAGTCATCCCTATCTTGTGGTGCAAAGAACTTGTACAATGATCAACATCTCTGTTTTTTATATTAGCATCTTTATGTTTATTTAAGTTCAGAATTTTTCCTATAAATTCTAAAAATGTCCTCTGTGAATGTTTTTTTATATTAACATTCTTCCAAGGTTTTTTGTCATTTCTAGAAATCACTAACTTACTGTAGTTGTTTCATGATGACTGTAATGTATAATCTACCTTGGTTGATGTGTTAATGTTAATGTTTTGCCAAAAGAGGATTAATTTTTTCAAGCAATCACCGTCTTAACTTTTGATTTAAATTTGTATAGCCAGCTGGAGGTCAGAGTAACATCCTGTTTGGTGAAGAACCAGTGACAAAAACAGCAAAGAAAATACACACCCAGAAGTTTCAGGAGTTGACAGGCAACGATATTTTCAAGGGAGATGTTCCGCCTGGATCTGCAGAAAAGCCACTAAGCAGTGCTAAACTGAAAGAAATGAGCGGCAATAACATCTTTGCCGATGGGAAGTCGGAATCAAGAGACTATTTCGGGGGCGTCCGCAAGCCACCAGGTGGCGAGAGCAGCATAGCATTGGTATAAAGTAACTTGGCGGCAATAAATACAATCTGCAGCAAGATTCAACTCAAGAAATGAAAATGATGGTCGATCTTTATATGTAATTTTCCTTTGTGCGAGTGGTTATGCGTTGCTGGCTAGTGAATTGGCCCTTTAGACATTAGAATTGTGCCTGTGGATTTTGTTTTGTATAAGATATTTAAGGATTTAGATTAAAATGCTTGCTGTGTGGAATGGCATGGGATGAACGATTCGCTGACAAGTTACTTTCCTCCCGATCATAGTATCAGGCCCAATTTGATAAATTTATTTGTTTGAATAACTGTGATTTTGATAGTGAAGTGTTCCAAATTAGGCTTATAGTTTAAATTCATCCCTCATTGAGGTAAAAGTTGATTTCTTCGACATTGGTTTTTTTGTCCTAGCTGTTATCTTTTCTTAATAAATTTTACTTGATATGGATTTAGTGAAAATTATTTTTCTTTGAGATTGTATACTTTGATCATTACATAAAGTTAAAGATAATAAATATATTTAAATTTTTAATATTATTAATTTAATTTAACATATCAAAAAAATTTTAAATGCTAGACTTACATTACATACGTTTTTAATATTATTAATTTAATTTAACATATCAAAAAAAATTTTAAATACTAGATTTACATTACATATGTTACTATGTTACTGTTAATTATTTAATTCATTATTTATATTATTTTATATAATATTTTTTAGTTGTAGTAAAATATTATTATATATATGTATTATTAAAAAAATTCATTCTACATAATTTTATTATTATGCATATCATTTAAAATTATATTATAACATATAATTTTAACTTTCATAAAATTATATTATTATACATATTACCTTTATAATAAAATTTTTATCTCTTTAAAATTTTATTATTATTAGAGTTTCATAACGTACGATATACGTTGGTATGATTTTTTGATCCGTTATTTTGTAATAATTTTATATTTCATTTTTAAAAATTTTTTACCATTGTAATATTTTCTATAATTTTAAATTAATATTTGACATTTAAGAATTATATACTTATTTAAAATAATATTTATATAATATTTTCATCTATTTATTTACAAAAAATGAGAGTAAACATTTATTTATCTATTTGATAACAAGACCTCTTTGTAAACTACATTTTTTGTGTATGTTAGTTCCTTCTTTTTAGATCATCTTTTTCGCCTCATACTTTTATTGTTGAACTTGAAATCCCTCTTAATAATGCAAAATATAGCTATCCATATGAAAAACATCTTCTGGTGAGCATACTCCTACATTTGGTATTGTTTGTCCATATGCCCTATTTATAGTTATTGTAAAACATAATCGTATTGGAAATTACTTCCTTTTGAATTAGAACGGATATCATTCACTTTCTGGTGGATTCAATGGTATTCTTGGTAGTAACGCTTGTCTATTAACATGTTGCTTAACTGTTATTTCAGCATGTATGATTTTTTTTCAAATCTTCTATATACCATTAGAGTTTCATTGCACAATCCATTATTCTGCAATTAACTTTCAATTGTAATCTAAGTGGTGGGATTCCATTGGTTGTAAGCTATTTAGAAATTCCTTTTGATAATTGGTGTTGACATTATCAATTGCATAATAATAGTTAAGGTACACTTGAGTTTCTCCTAGGAACATATCTATCATTATCTAATTCAGTTATTCATATATTCATTCTTCATTGCCAATATTGCACGGTTGTCATGTATTCTGATGATATCAAGTTCTCAACAAAATCAGGAAATACATTTTCTATTAATGCCTTTTTGCATGAATCTATTTCATCATCTTGTACCATCATTTCATCTGGTATGATTATATTTTCATCATGAGTTGCAAGCTCTTCCCCATCCCCTACTCTTTGTAAGAAATCACTAAAGGTTATGTCTGATCTAGTTTGCATGTTATTTGTCAATTTGAGCACTTCTATTTTATTCTAAAGATATGATATTACCAGATTTGCATTAATTTTTTCTTGCTTTGTTCCTTTAGGTACTATTGGTAATACCTGTCTAAAGTCACCTTCAAATACCATTATTTTTCCACCAAACGGGTCATTGTTGTTCATTATATCTTTGAACATTCTATCAACTGTCTCCATTGGTGCTTCATCCCATATGATCATGTTGGCTTTGTATAACAACATTGCTAAGCCACTCTATTTTGATATACCACATAATGTTATTTCTGTTGGATTGAATGGAATGTTGAATCTAGAGTTTGTTGTCCTTCCTCCTGTCATTATTGATGTTATTACACCTGAAGTTGTTATTGCCAGAGCTATATTTCCTTTTGATCTTAGATTAACCAATAATGCTCGATATAAGAAAGTCTTCCCTGTATCTCCTAGTCCATCCATAAAAAATATTCTAGTGCGTCTTGAGTTTAGTTTATTCATTATCATTGTATATACATATTTTTGTTCCAAATTAAGCTTTAACACTATATCAATGTCTTCTTGTAGTGTTTGCATTGCTATCTCCTCTATAATCTCTCTATTATTGATCTTCATTTGGCTAAGCTGGTGACTTTCTTTCGTAGGCAAATCATAACTTTTCACATCCTTACCCATACTTATCAGGTGCTTTTGGATATCACTCAAAGTGCTAGCTATTTATCTTTCTATCAAGTTCTTGTGCATTTTAACATAATCTTTAACCATCGATTGGGAATTATCTTCCCATCATTTTTTGACATTTTTAGGCTCATAATACACCAATAATGTTATGAACAATCTTCTTAACTCTGATGGCATATTGAATACTGCTACCTCACTTATTCATTTTTCTATGCTCTTATTTAATTCAAGCAACTCCCTTATTATAGCAGCTTCCTTAAAAATCGAATATTGCATACTATCTATTGTAAGCAAGTCATCAAATGACTTTGAACCCTTGACATTATTTAAAAGTATCCTTAAGTAATACCTTTCTCTTTCCATTGGGTTAGTTGTATTTACACATCCAATGATACCCTAAGTCATACTTAAGTAATATCATTCATTTTAAACTCATATATCCTTCACATATCTTCTTGTGATGATACCCATCTTGCATCTTAATAACATTGTATCTTATTTATCTGATTCTCTCCATCTCTAACTTGGACCACTATTCTGTCATGTCCTTTGTAAATATACTTGTACAAGTAATTCATTACTGTCAATCCGAAGCAAACATATTATAATTTAGTATATAAGATTAGTGAATTATTTCTTTTACTTTTTATACTTCATTTATACAAAATTTTTTTACTATATTATATTACATTATTCCATTAAAAATTCATTACCTCTACATTGATATGACAATCATATCTTGTAAGCAAATATGGATTATGAGGCATAACCTATTTGTTATCAAATATCTTGTTTTCCTTTTTCACCTGCAATATGATAAGAATGCCATTATTTTCATTTCATTGAAATATGTAACATAATTTTAACAACACGAATAATTTATTACCTAGTGATCATTTTTAGGTCTTCTATATATAGGGTATCCGTTATGTCCTAACATTATCTTACTATTATATGATCTTGGATATTTAAATCTGCATATTCCTTTAATCATGCAAAGACATTTAGTATTTTTTTGTCCACATAGACCATGGAGCATATATTTTATTACACACATGTACAGTAATGCATACTTAATCTCGTATGGAATCTTTGCCACAACATATTTATCAAAATGTTTTGGGCTAGTTACTTTGCTTTTGGACTACAATATGACAAAGATGTGTGCATATGGGAGACCTCTTTTCTAAAATTTGATGACATGCATATGTGTTGCTACCTCACCAAATATCTTTTTATATATATATAATTGATTTTTAAGATCTTATAACTTTGCTCTGAATACTCTAATGATTAAATGTGAAACTTCTGATAGTTTTATTCCTAGTCATATATTTTCTACTATCTCTTCCTATTCAGGATTGCATGTCATTGTAATAAAGAGATCAGGCTTTCCAAATGCTTGCACCAAAACCATTGCATCTAGGTATCTTCTTTGCATGTCTCTAGGTCCTCCAATATGATTATTTGGCAAGATTGTTCCATTCCATACTTGTTTCCCTCTTGTCTCCCTTACTTTGACATTATCTATTATGCCCTGATATAACTTAGCATGTATTAATGATTATTGTATCCTATAAAAGTCAAGTCTTGTTGTCTTTAATTTGATATACATATCCACTACAAATTATTGTAATTGTCTCTTAGAAAGCAATATTAGAGATGGTTCATCCTCTCTTATTTGGAAATGGTAGCAATAGTATTCATGACAAGATGCATTTCATGGATTTCATGCCTTTACACCTTTGTTTGATTATTCATATTAATTACATATATTTTTTCATGCAAGGAATATTTTGAATTTTTAATGAATTAAGTTATTTAATTAATTTTAAGCAATAATACACTGACCTTGTCCCTCTCTTGCAATGATATTCTCTGCTATTATCTTTATTATCATTTACTGACTTCGACCCTTATTTGTAGTGTTTTATTGCTTATCATTTAGGTCTTGTATCTTTTTGATATCCTGGTGCCATCCACTCTCTCCTCTTGAAAATAGAATTGGATATTGCAATACATCATAACATCCATAGAAGTGTTTGACTCTGTATTGTTATTCTGAATAAGCTTGTACAATTATTTCTCTGTCTAATGCTCTATTTGGGTTATTGCCTTCAACCCATATACCTGCCACATTTTCTTCTATTAGAGCTTCATATTGATGATTCATTCCTGTATTCCTTTTTTTGATCCAGATGTTAAGATTATCATATGACTTATAAGTATTAAGTCTTGAAATACCTTAAAAATAAGGATTTTCTTCTAGAATCTTCATTAGGCTCCTTATATTTTCTTCACATAAAGTCACATTCTTCATTATCTTCATTCTATTTTATACCTCATTGATGGAGTCATAAAAGTACAGTTGAAAATACTGTGGAATCTCATCCGTTGGTACTAATTATGGCAAGTCATGGTATATTTATCATTGTACTTTAAATGTGTAAACTTCATTTTTCTTTTATGCTAGTTCCTTGTCCAAATTGATACCAATGATGTGAATGCAAATAAGTTATCATATAACTTGTTATTTGCTTAGAATTCCTTTACTTTTTTTGAGTCTAAAGTAAATAATTGCAATAATTCTTCAGATACATAGGCTTTAGATAGTTTAATCTTTCCTTTTTAGTAACGAAATATTGATGGTTCATTCTCAAATCTTTTTATCCCAGAATAGTTGCAATTTAGAACTTGTTTCAGCTTATATAAGGTAAAGCATATAGGCTCATGTATTTTATTTCCTGCAAGTTAAGTTCGTAAGTGTTAAAAATTATTATTATTATAATATTGATATTTAAAAAATGGTTTTTGAATTTATTATAATTTTAAAAAAAAATTATCATTTTTATTAGAATACTAATTTACTAATTTAAAAAAATAATTTTATCATATGATTCTATCTAGCACCATCAATAAACTAAAATAAGGTCCAATCAATAACATTTATAGAATAATATATTAAATATTATATTATCCATAACATGATATAAAATCTATAATATATTCATTATATATTAATTGATATACTTTGATTAATTAGCTAGTACAATAACTATAAATTAATAGCTTTATTATGTATATTAATTCAGATTTTTAATTTTTTAATTTTACTATTAAAATAATCAAATTGAAAATGTAAATTAGGTGCTTGAAAATGTAAATTAGTATTATTATTAAATATCTTAATAATACTACTAATTTATCATTTATTACATATTAATTATTAAATATCTTATAAAAAATCTATCATCTCTTTTAATTTATTAATTATAATTAGCGTATTATTTTATATTTTTATTAAAATTTAATATAACAATCTATTAAACATTAATAAATTAATATAAAGTCAAGTCAATAACATCTATAGAATAATATATTAAACATTATATTATTTATAACACAATTTAAAATCTATAATATATTATAATTTGTAACTTTAATAAATATCTCATAAAATATAAATTAATTATTAATTAACAAATACAAATCAAATTAACAATATTTATCTTTAAATAAAATTTATCTAGGTTAAAAAAATTAGATAATATAATATAAATTATAAAATAATAAGTAATTAACAAATATAAATGAAATTAGTAATATTTATCTTTTATTATTTTATTATTTTTATTTGTTAGATTAATTTTTATATTTATTTTTGATAAATTTTAAAAAGTAATATTTATCCCCATGTAAATTTTAAAAAATAATATTTATTTTTGAATTATTAAAATTAAAGGGGTAGACTTGTATTCTCACTTTCCTCCCACCCACCCGCACTTCCTACTTTTAATATATACTAGAGTTTCATAACATGCGCTATACATTAGTATGATTGTTTTGACCCGTCATTTGGTAATAATTTTATATTTCATTTTTTCAAAATTTTTATCATAGTAATATTTTTTATAATTTTTAAATAATATTTGACATTTAAGTATTATGTACTTATTTAAAATATTTTTATATAATGTTTTCATCCATTCATTCAAAAAAATGAAAAAATGTTTATTTATCTATTTGATAGCAAGACCTTTTTATAGACTACATTTTTCTTATATATGTCGGTCTCTATTTTTTAGATCATCTTTTTTGACTAATATCTTTATTGTTGAGCTTGAAATCGCTCTTAATAATGCAACATATAGTTATTCATGTGGAAAGACATTTTTTGGAAAGTATACTCCTACGTTTTGTATTGTTTATCCCCGTGTCTTGTTTATAGTTATTGTAAAACACAATCACACTGGAAATTGCTTCCTTTTAAATTGGAACAAATATTTTTTCACCTTCTGGTGGATAAAGTGGTATTCTTAATAGTAACATTTATCTATTAACATGTTTTCCAACTGTTATTTCAGCATGTATGACATTTTTTCCAAATCTTTTGCATATCATTCGAGTTCCATTGCATAATCCATTTGATGCATTAAAATTCCTTAAAAGTATTATTGGGCAAGTAACTTTCAACTGTAGTATATATGATAGGATTTCATTCGATTACAAGCTATTCAAAAATTCTTCTTGATAATTGGTGTTAACATCATCAACTACATGGTCATAGCTAAGATATACTTGAATCTCTTGCGGGACATATCTATTATCATCTAATTCAGTTTATCCACATATTCATTCTTTGTTATCAATATTGTACAATTTTCCATGTATTTTGATGATATCGAGCTCTCAAAAAAATCAAGAAACACATTTTATATCAATGCTTTCTCGCATGAATCTTTTCCATCATTTTGTACCATAATTTCATCTGGTATGATTATATTTCCATTATGAGTTGTAGACTCTTCCCCATCCACCACTCTTTGAACAAAACTAAATATTACATCTAATTTAGCTCACATGTTATTTATCAATTTGAGCACTTTCATTTTATTCCAAAGATATGATGTTACCAGATTTGCATTAACTATTTCTTACCTTGTTCCTTTAGGGATCATTGGCAATACTTGTATGAAGTCACCTCTAAATACCATCACTTTTCCATCAAATGGATCATTGTTGTTCATTATATCTCTAAGCATTCTATCAACTATCTTCACGACATATTTCTTGGCCATTGGTGCTTCATCCCACATGATCATACTGGCTTTGCGTAACAATATTGCTAAGTCACTCTACTTTGATATATCATATAATGTTACTTTTATTGGATTGAATGAAATGTTGAATCTAGAGTGTGTTGTCCTTTCTCCTGACATTATTTATGCTATTACACCTGAAGTTGTTATTGCTAGAGCTATATTTCCTTTTGATATTAAATTAACCAATAATGCTTGATATAAGAAAGTCTTCCTTATACCTCCTGGTCCATCTATAAAAAATTATCTTAGCACGCCTTGAGTTTAGTCTATTCATTATCATCGTATATGCATATTTTTTCCAAATTAAGCTTTAACATTACATCAATGTCTTCTCGCGATTTTTGCACTGCTATCTTCTCTGTAATATCTCTATTATTGATCTCTATTTAGCTAAGCTGGTACTCCATTTGGCTAAGCTAATGTCTTTCTTTTGTAGATATATCATAACTTTTCACATCCTTACTTGTGTTTATCAAGTGCTTTTGAATATTACTCAAAGTGCAAGCAATTTATGTTTCTATCGAGTTCTCATGCATTTTAATATAATCTTCAACCATTGATTGAAAATTATCTTCCAATAGTTTTTTAACATTTGTGGGCTCATAATACGCTAATAATATTACTAACAATCTTTTTAACTCTAATGGCATCTTGAATATTATTATCTCACTCATACATTCTTTTATGCTCTTATCTAATTCAAGCAACCCCCTCATTATAACAGTTTCCTTAAATGTTTAACATTGGATACCATCTACTGTAAGCAAGTCATCAAATGACTTTGGATCCTTGACATTATTGAAAAGTATCCTTAAATAATACTTTTCTCCTTCTGCATTTACATGTCCAATGATATTTCTAGTTTTTCTTTTTATACACTCTTGATTTTTTGCATTCCAAACATAATGCTCTAGAAATTCCCTATACAATAATATGCTTACATCTTCATTTTTTGAACATGTAACAAAGTATTCGATCAATATAATTTTTCACGTGATCCTATTGAAGTATGTCTACCAAGTTCTGGTTGTGCCAAAATATCACTCTATGCTTTTCAAAGTTAAAAATTATTAATTTTATTTATATTTATTAATTATTAAATTTTATTTAAAGATAAATACTATTAATTTATAACCAATTACATATTAATTATTTAATATCTTATTAAAAATCTATCATCTCTCTTAA
>CANYBF010075739.1:0-21256 GCA_948192965.1 Dalechampia spathulata
CTTTCCTTATGCTTTCTTATGCTTTATAATTTGTGTATGCTTCTTTGTATGCCTTATGCCATGTAAGAGTATGTTAACCAAACTTAAACCTAATTGTGTGCTTAGGAGCTTTCATTAAAATTAAATAAGTGAACATAATAAAACGGAACATTAATAAATTCGAAATCCCGAACCCAAACTCTGAAGAAATTTAGGCCGCTTTCCAACATGGGAAGGCCCGGGTTTTGTTTCCTAGTTTTCTAGTCATTCAATTGAATTGACGAAACAAACTAGGTGGCGACTCCACTTAATAACCTCGACGTGATTTTTCTAGGTTAAAGAAACAATCAACTATGGAAGTACGCCGTTGAGAGCAAGCACCACGGCATCTCACGCCGAACAGCATGCAGCGCTCCCGCGTCTGGGGCGCGCTACTCTTACACATACACAATACTTACTCTTATTTACAGTATAAAATCATTATTCCACATGTATTCATTAAGGCTATAAGCCTTAATCATTAAAACAATGCTTCATAAAAATCATAAATGCATAGTATGTATATAAATTAATACTTAATACATATATTAATCCATCATATGCTTGTATACCTCAATTTAATCACCCATAGAGGTATGTACACTAAAATTTTACTATGCATTCATCCTATACATCATAAAAGTCATTTTTCCCGATTGCTTCAATTAAGCATATTAAACACTTTCTACGTAACATTTACCTTTAAAAATGCAATTCCTTAATCATCTTTGCATAATTTCTCATCATTAACCTTCACCTTCCATTTCATACATTAATTCCATATAAAACATACTTTATTCAATTCATCACATATATAAGCAATGCATTAAAAATATCCTAAGTGCTTGGATGTGACACTATAGCTGTTACACCCGTAGTTGAGACCCTAACAGTTGTACGCTAGTATACGGATAGAGGTCTGTATGCTTATGAGTTTTGCTATACGGGGATGACGTGTATACATGTATATATGAATGTATGTATGCTTGTATGCTTGTATATGTGGATGTATGTTGTTGATTGTGATTGTATTTCATGATACTGTCACCTTATTGGGAAGCTTGACTTCTCGATTGGATGAGGGACAGTGAGTTTAATGTGTTTAGGTTGGTTTTGGAGTGTTTTAACAAGTTCCGGGGGAGTAGGGGCTTTGATTTAGGCATGTCCTGATTTTAGGCATGCGGTACGGGCGTACGAATATCCGTATGAGCGTACCAGGCATGAGGAATAGGAGGTATTGAGGTTCTGGAGTCGGTACGGGCATACCAAGGGGTTGTACGGTCGTACCGTTGCTCGCAGGAAAATGTGTGCATTAGGAACTTTAGGGTCGTATGGGCGTACCAAATCTGGTGCGGGCGTATGAAAACTCACAAGAAAATCAATGTATCAGGGTTTTTAGGTTGGTACAGGCGTACGGGTATTTGGTACGACCGTACGCGACTTAAAACACCGTTTTTAAGAGGATAAACTTAGAATTTTCTTTAACTTATCTTCAGTATTCTTCCTCCTAAACCCTTTCCAACATCCCTAACCCCTAGAGATCGTCTTCCTTCAAGGTATTAAGCATATCGAAGTTGATTTTGCAAGGCTGGAAGCTTAGAGGAGTGATTAGCCACTAGAAGCTTTACTTCGTATAGTATCCCTTGTAGTGTATACAACGGTTTTCCGTACGGAAGATCGTCGTGTATGCTACGGGAGCATGTTACTCCAGGTATGGGCTGGGCGTGACAATAGCTCATATAGATATTATACATTAAGATAAGCACAACTAACTATATATAATATTTCATCATAATTCATCAATAACTTAAACCATAACCATGCACCAAATCATTACACATTCACTTCATTCCCATCACTCAATGATTCATAATACAATCTTATTCCATAGTTTGTTTGCAGTTAACATTGAATTATAAAACAACATTGTTCCATTTTACATTCATATGCTCAATCATTTAAACGATCATTATGTATGATTTCAATGTACACATTATATACATCATGTTTTCCCTTTTCATTCATCATCATTTGCAATCCCAAATTGCTCATCTCATCTACTCTAATTGTGCAAAATCTATAACGATTTTCATATCATATTTGTTTTATTTCCAGTACATATTCGCCTCCTTATTCCTCCACTCTTTATACAATTTTTATGCCTCCCCTTATTCCTCCATCATTTATATAATTTTCATACCTCACTTATTCTTTCATCGTTATTTATTACATTGCCTCCCTTATTCCTCCATATGTCATGCTTATGAGATATAATGCATGACCCATCATGATACATCATTCAATACATGCTCAATGGTTAAATTATGGTTTAACAACCATTCCATAATTCAAAGTCATCAATTTCCATATCACATTATCCAGTATTCTCCAACACCATTTCAATATTCATACATTCTTAGTTTACCAACATTATTCAAGCATTTATATGAATCACTTTAACCATTTCATAATATAATTTCACCATTACATTTCATATGCACACTCATTCAAGTATTTAACATGCAAAGCTACACTTAATAACATTCTTTCATTCATTTTAGGCTTCCCCAAGTCATGCATAAATTCTATGGGTCATGTACTAAGTTTCCCCATCAAAATCCACTCAAAAGTAGGCCTTAAGGGTCAACACGAGTTGTGTTGGACTCGGCACCTACAAAAGTGACTTGTCTAGATTGTGTTGAGCCAACACAAGTCATGTTGGACTCATCACTCCTACAAAACACCCAATTTTTCATCACTTTTTAGCATTCAAAACACCTCATAATGGCTCTCTAAACTTTTTAACCTAATCCCATGATCAAAACCCCATAAAAATGCTTCTAAAATGTGATAAAAACATCAATTCAACATGAGTTAAAGTTCAAACATGCATCAAATATAATTCAACATATTTTTCACTTTATTCAACTCCACCCATGCAAGAATAAGGTTAAAATTTACTCTAATATCTAGGGAAATGCAAGATATTATTCTCCTCAAGCCTCACACACATACAAGTATCACTATAAGGTGATCAAACACATGTACATATCATTGACATCAATTATACACTTACCTCTTCAATCATTAACAAGAGTTCTACTTATTCTTCTTCTAAACCAATACTCTTCTAAGTTGTATGGATTGATTATCCCTAATCTTCCTTCTCTTCTTCTTTAATCTCTTGTTCTTCAAATCCTCTTTAATGCTCTCTTTTTCATCCTCCTTACGTGAACTCTTCTATTATCTCTTCTAACTTCCTTTTTTCTTCTTATAAATAAAGATAGACTTTAATCCTAGGAAGCCAAAGTTAGAGTCAATAATATTGATTTTAACATATATATCCTTGTCCCCCTTATATTTGCTTTCTTTTCTTTTCTTTTTACCTCATTATTCTTATATAATTATATACATATACTCCCTTAAGTCATTTACACCCATCATATACATATAATATATATACATCTACATATATGTATACATATGCATATACTTATGCATGTATGTATGTTATACACATAGCAAATAATTTTCAATCAACACTCAAGTAAATCATTTCAAATACATATAATTACTATATCAATTTAATCATTTCACTTATAATAACATCATAAGTACATCATCACAAGCATATGTAATGACATTTAATCATCTAATCACACCCATAATAATATTACATATACAAGTGTATTCTAGGTATCAATAGTGGATATGACAGTGAATATAGTAAATAAATGCATCTATCAAAATATATTACACAAGAAAAGAATCAACTCAGGATTAAAGATTTTATGCTAATTTTTAAACATCATACAATAGTATATGTACATATTTACCATATATACAAACATCTACCTATATATATACTTATTTACTTTTATTTACTATATTTACTTGTATACATAATTGTATAAATCTTATCAAAAATACATATATGATAATATTTTACTAATACTCAATAGATTTGATAAAAATTAACAGTATTTAACAAAATATATTAAAAATATTTAAGTAAATAAATATTGGAAATGTTAATAAAAAAAATATTTTAGCAAATTACATGTTCAATAGTAGGAACTTACTTATTTAATAATTTTTTGATTTATAACAAACAAGAAGAAAATGATGTCGATTCTATTGATGTTAAAATTTAGGTAAATCGTTGAACTAAAATTAAAAGGTAATTAATAGTGTACGTTTCATTTTTTAGGACCTAATTCAAACACACTTTATGTTTAGTTTTTTTATTAAGAAACTAAAATAAAGGTTCCTTATTGTGAAATGAACTTATTTTTGATTTTTTAACATATATAATTTTGTAATATACCATTAATATCCTTCGACCATTAAATAAAGGGTAAAAAGGAGTCAAGCATTAAACTTTTCTTTAAGCTTAAGGTTTAAAGTTTCTTTTTTTTTTTTGTAGAAGAATGATGTTTGCATCAAGCGTTATAAATGTTAATTCTTCATTCAAAGAAAAGTTTCTCAACTTTTCATGTAGGTGTGGAAACAAAGCTAGAAGGTGATTTTAAAAAGCAACGAGAACAAAAATCATTTGTGTTATTATTATACTAATAATAAATGTGAATTTTTTCATGGATGGTGTGTTTGTGCTTCTCCATTCTCTACAAGCTAAAGTAATAGAAGTCAAAGTTTTGAAGATAGACAAAGATTGATGCATGGTATAGATAATGAATCTATATTATAAGTGAAAGATGAAATTGTTGGTTTGAAGTATGAAAACCAAATATTATGGGTTAAGTTAAAAGGATATGATGTGACTCCTCGGTTTATTAGACGTTATTATATTTTATTTGGTGATGCTTTCTACTTTCTAGTAATTTGTTCAAAATAAGGGGGAACATTGGAACCGTAAAATAATTAAGATTGTTTTTATGAAATAAATGGTGGGGATTATTTTCATGGAATAGAAGATGAGGATTTTGTTTATGAAGTAGATAATGAGGAATGTTTTTATGATTAGATAGTAGGAAAAGTTGTAATGAATTAAATTATAAGAAACTTTTGAAAGTATATGGTAGGCATTAAAGGCAGTTATACTTTAAGTTGTAATTGAATTGAAAAGTGATTAATGGTGGAAAAAGTTGTAATGAATTAAATGTTACTTTTATGTTTATGTTAGCTTATAATTATAATTGAAAAGTGAAATTAATAACAATTCTACTTTTAAGGTTTATGACAGTTTTTAAATCATTAATTATGAAATTATATTATGACTAATATGAAATTATTATGAAGAAATATAATGAACTTGTTAAGATGAAAATGTTATAAAGAATTAAAAGAACATTCAAAATAGTTAGTTTATAGTCTAGGCATTTCTTAGTTAATAATAGGCTCAAGTATCACCAAAATGATGTGTATAGTTTAAATATCACCAAAATTATGCATACACTTAACTAATAGACAAGATTACATGAAAATAATTTTTTTTCTAACTAGTTATATTGAATAAAACATATGCAAAATGAACTCATTCATAAGTTTCCAAAATTGCATAATAGTCTAAAATCTTAAGCAACCAACTATTATATGATTATGTTATGTTATTAATTATGTGCTCACTTTTGCCTCAGACCAAAATGCATGCCTATACCATGCACTTAAAGGTATTGTTAGCATCCATTTATAAGCTTTCTTTCCATTATCTTTACTCTTCAACTTTTTCATAACCTCCTAGAATTCAAATAAGTTTCTAACCCTAACTCCCATCCAAACGTATTTCCTTATACTCAATCTTGTGAATTTTTTTTTTATATAATTCATGAAGAGATGTCTACAACATTTTTTATGCATAGAAGTGGAAAAGGATCCTTTATAACATTCACCAAACCCTACATATGAA
Organism: Dalechampia spathulata; assembly: GCA_948192965.1. NCBI lineage: Eukaryota > Viridiplantae > Streptophyta > Magnoliopsida > Malpighiales > Euphorbiaceae > Dalechampia > Dalechampia spathulata. The sequence continues at coordinate 5,885 of CANYBF010075739.1, forward strand.
AGGTTGGATAAACAAATTATTAATTATATTGTATGTATGTGAACTCAAAATAGCATATATTGTTTAAGTAATCACCTTTTATTTATCTGACATGACTACATAAGTTTATCATTTAAACCATTGCCAATTTGATCTTTGAATAGCTCTAAAAATCACATCTGATTACCTTTACATTTTGATTTGATAACAATAAATGTAAAAGGCAATACACTTCTATTCCCATTAATAATAATAACTACCAAAACTATACCATCATATGACCCCTTTTAAATGATAATCATTACAAGCTATGAAAGATTTGCAACCCACAAGAACCTTATTTTCATAGCTTTAAACATTAAAAATATTCATAAAAGAATTTTCTTATAAGAATTAGCATCATAACGTTTGAACTAAATTTAGTTAATTGTCTCAAGTATACCTTAAAAAATATGTGCAAAAATAATATTTTTAGAAGTTTAAAAAAAACTAAATGTAAATTTTATAAATATTTAATACAAATTAAATATAAAAATCAAATATATTTGTATTTGTAATTATAATAACACAATGTATCTAAGATTTAAGGGTGCCAAATGAATTGACATTAGATATAAATAGGTAGGGTTGGATTCATTTTTTTTATATGAATATCTATATATTTGTATAACCGTAACACATTTATTTACCTATTTAATATATATTAAGGTCGGCATTTGATTAATCATTTATTGAATCAAACAAATTTGATTTAGTGATTGAACTAGCATTTTCTTAGTAAAATTCTATTGATCAACTAAATTAAATCAAATAAATTTTTCTGATTTGGTTCAATTGATCAACCAATTAATCAAAATTTAAGATTTTTTTGAAAAATAGCATTTTATTATAAAATTACTAATGTATATTTTTTTTATTAATTAAATTATTTACTATCCAATTAATTTAACAATATAATACCTTGTAAAAGTATTTTATCTATGAAAATTTACTATTTTATATTTTAAAATATTATTTATTTAAAAACTTTTAGTTAAATTGTTTATCAAATAAAATTATGATTCATCGTTAACCGATTAATTGAATAACAGAAAGCATTTAACCATAACCATGAAATTTGATATGTTAATTGAACCAAATTTTTGATTTGTTAATGGAAATTTTAATCATTAATCAAAGCATTACCCACCCTAATATTTATAATAACATCTACTCACACTAATTATTATTTATATTAAATTATTAAATAATAAAGAAGAATATATTCATTAATAATCAATTGCACTTCCACTTATATATATTATCATAATTTTAAATATTCATATCTTAATATTTAAATTCGTACTCTCAAATTTCAACATGAAATGCTCTGAATCTTGAAACCCAAATTCAATCCATCATCAAATATTACATACTAATTTGCAATGGAAGTTTTACAGTTACTATAGTTTAATGCATTGTTTTCTTAATGTTGAAGTCATGCAATCATCAACTGGTATTGTTTTCTTAAAAAAGAATTGTAATTCTTTTAAAAATAATATGCAAAAAATATATATAATTAATGTGCTTTTTGGAAACCATGATATTAGAAATATAAATAGTTGATAATTTGAAAAATATTCAAAATTATTTTTGAACATAATTTCAAACAACCTTTTCAAGAGGAGTTATTGATTGCTAGAAGAACGATAAGAAAGAGATTACGTGAAGATAAGATCAACTTGACAAAGACGATAATTAAAATAGTGAATGGTAACACAAGTCCTGAATTGTCCGTGTCAATGTTTAACCAAACAAGAAAAGGTCACAGTCACTTGTCGAGATGGAACAACATGAACTTTAGTTGGAATGGCCTGAAAAAATTCAATGATCTAAGCAATTTAATTAAGTTTGAATTATGTTTTAATATCTTCAAATCAAACTAGATCGAAAAATAACAAGAGGGGAAAAAGTACGGATCATATGCAACATAATATATGAAATTCTCTGAAACCACATGATTAAGCTCACAACAATGTCAAGTAGACAAAACAAACCCAAATGACAATACCAGCAAAGCAACAAATATTACAACAGAACGCAGCAACCCAACAATAAACAAATAGGAAATCAGATCCATATGATGGAATTGTCAAGTACCCATATGCCTTTTCCTTTTCTTTTTCTTTTTATTCTTTTAAAATCATTAAGAGCAAGCACTATTACACATACTAACTTACCGCACTCGGTTCCCTTTTTTTTTTTGAGTTTTTCTTTTGGAGGGTATTGATTTATTAAACACCAGAGTCAACTACTTTGCCGGGAAAGGCCGAGGCCATGCTGAAGGCCGACAACCTCATTTGCAATTGCAAGGATCGCAGGAGCAGTTTGGTCCACACTTGCACCCATTTTCAGCTCCGAAGTTCACCTCTGCCCTCTCAAAAGAGCTGCACATATTATCAGTTTCGAGCATAAAGTTTCATCAATTTATTCTTCAATATCGATCTGATTTTCATTTAATTTCATCTAAAAATATATATAAAAAAATAGACATAAAACTAGAAAGATGTCAAGTTTTCTAAAAATAATTAGAAAAATATTTATAAAAATAATCCATATTTAACCTTTAATAACCATGTATTAAAATTTTCATAATCCTACACAAGATCATTACTACATGAAAAAGGCTATTTTTGTAAATATTTTTTCTAAATCTTTGATATGCTCATAGTTTTTTTTTTTTTTTTGCAATTTTCCAAAAATTTAGAAATAATTGAAAAAGGATGGATTTTTTAAAATTCTTTATTTATGTTAATAATTTTAAAAATACAATATAATAGTAAAATTTTTATTTTTTTGCTATTTTCTTAAATTTTTTTTGGGATGGAGAATACATACTTCTTAGAAGGCGCAACTCCAGCAATCAGAACCTCAGTTTTGGTGGTGCTCTCTGCCAATCCCAACTTAGGGTACATTCCACATCTTCATCCATCCAAAAATCAACTTATCATTTCAACAGAACAAAACAATAATGATTAATAAATGAAATTCATTTCTTATTAGCTTAACTAAGAAGAAATTACCCTCCGCAGCCACTGCCGCAGCTGCAGCCGGAGCCGCATCCGCAGTTACCGCCGCTGCAAGACATTTTCTTTAAGAAACCTGACGGAAAATCGGAGGATTAGAAAATATTGATCTCTCTTTCGGCTGATGATCTTAAGTTACTTGCCTCCACTTATTTATAATGCAACGGAAACGACAAGTGCTTTCATCTCCACCGTACACGTGGTTGCATCTACGGTCGCTTGTTTTCATTGGATACTGCTGCATCATTTCATTGACATTTTGCTTGTAGATCTTTCTATAGAAATTTATTCTTTTTATCTTCCTATAAAATATTATATTTTTCTTTTAAAAATTATAAAATTAATCAATTTTTTTTAAAAAATTACTTTTCAAGATTTTGGAAAAATTATCATAAAATCGGGAAAGATTTAATATAAATTCAAAATAAAAGGTTATTATTTCCTTAAATAAAATTATTATATTTATATCAAACTTAAAAATTAAAATAAAAATTTCATCTTTTTTTATAATAAGAGGTACGAACAAATTAATTCTAGTTAAATTTTATTTTGTTAAATCTTAGCCCATTTATAATCGAATAAGTTTGAATCATATTTTTTAAAATTTTTTGATGTATCATGAGTTTAAAAAAACTCGATCAAGTTTAATAAATATAAATTATAAAATTAATTATTTAATTTTTTATTTAAATAAATAAATAATTTTAATAAAAGTATTATATTTAATGAATATTTATGATTTTACATTTATGATTAAATTTTAAAAAAAATTATATATTTATATGATTATAAATTCATAAATTATAAATTTAAACGAGTTGAATATTATCTATTTTAAACTTGACTCATTTAATAAATAAACTTGGATAAACTTTTATCAAATTGAGCTTCAAGTAACTCATCAACACTTCGTTTATGCTCTATTTATAATTATAAAATATAAAATATCTAAAAATAATTTTATTATTTTATAATAAAATAAATTATAATAAATCATAGATGAAATAACTTCTAGAATATTTACCAAGTGCCAAGCAATTAAAGAAACTTGAAGAAGGTGAAAACATCAAGTTGAAGATTGTATTATTTATATTAAAATTATCAAAATAAACCATGTCTTGATTATGTCAACAACCATCAATCATATTCTAACATAACCGACCAAATTTTTAGATAATTATTTTAAAATTCGGTTTAATTAATTGATAAAAGTTATTCAATTTTATTATAATTTAAGGTTTTATGTTACTTGATTAAGTGATTTGATTAATAATAGTTAATCATAATTTTAATTTGATTAATTGATTAACTGAAATTTTAAATAAATTATATTATTTAGAAACATTATAATATAAATGAAAATAATTATATATTTAAATTAAAATATAATTTCTATTATATATATATATATATATATATATATTAAATGTATTTTTTACTATATTTATTTAATTATTTTTAAATTTTAAATTATAAAATATAATTTATTAATTAATTGATGAAAACATAAGTATATAATATAATATAAATTATATTAATTAAAATAAAATATAGTAAAACTAAAATAAAGTAGAAAGTATTAATATATATTAATTAAAGTATCGATACATATGTAAGTTAATACAAATTTTAATTTAAATAATAACACAATTTTATAATAGAATTTTAAATAATATTTATAATGATAGAAAATTTTATTATAAAAATAATATATATAAAAATAAAATTTTATTTAGATTAAAATTATATATTATAATAAAATAAAATTTTAAATGACATATATAATAATAAGATTTTAACATAATAAAAATACTATTATAAAAATTATATATAACAATAAAATTTTATTAAAATTAAAATTATATATTATGATAAAATTTTAAACCATATGTATCATAATAAAATTTTAAGATAATAATTAAAAAATTTTATTATAAAAAAATGTATATAATAGTAAAATTTTATTAGGAATAAAATTATTATATGTATGATAATAATATTTTATTAAAATTAAAAAAATTTAAAAAAATAAAAATAGAAAATAATAAATAACTAATATCAACATATAACACATATAATGTAACTTTACTATTAAAAGTATCATATTTTAAAATTATTTAAAATATAATTAAGTTTAATTAATAATAAAATAATTTTATTTTTGTAATTTTAATTAGACAAAATGGATGGATGAAATTGAAAATGATTTTTTAGTGAATTTTAAGGGGGGAGAAAACCAATGGCGACAATAAATATAAAAATGTGATTATAATAATAGTTTTGTCGTCTCTTAATTTTAAAAAAATATATTATAAATCATCATCGACCATGCTTATATCGAAACCTTATCTCCAATTACGTCAATCTTTCTTTAATATTTTATTATTATTATATTGAAAACTTCCAAGTTTCCTTCGATATTTCTAATCCTATCAAAATATTTATTATTAAATATTATTTATATAAATTAAATAATATTGATTATTCCATGAAGCACGATATCTTGATTATTCTAATCAAAATAGAAATAAAAGAATTGATCAAATCAACCATTTCAATTTGATTTAATTTTAATTCACTTCAATTATCTAATCAAGTGGATAAATAAAAATACAATTCTATCCGATTATATTTGAAAAATTATCAATTTTATTTTTATACGATTATTTAATAAATATAAATAATCAAACTAAATCAAATCAAACACTAGTTGCATAGCATAGATGAGGGGTGGTGTGATATTAATTTATTTGTGTTTTCAAAAAATGTACGATATAATTATATTAAATACCCATCGGTATGATTATATATTATCATATTAAATGAATATAAATAACATCATTCATAAAACAATATAGATAATTTAAATTATTCGATCCTTTTTTACTCTTATTTTTATTTAAAGCACCAATCAATCCAAAGAAAATGGTGGAGGAGGAGGTTCTCCATCTTTTGATGTATCATTTTAGTGTTATTTTGAAAGGTTGGATCATTCTCCATTTTCTTTTTCAAAGATTTTATGGAATTTTTGATGACTTGAAGATGCTATATGTCTTTTAATATCTTCAAAAGTATACTAAATAATGACTTTTTATTATAAAAAATAATTTTATAAACTAAATATATATATATATATATATAACACAACTTAAAGAGAAAATAAAATTTGTAAAATTCAAAGTTGCAGGGTGGGGTTTGAAGTTAATGCATCCTCAGATTGTGGTATTTGCTTTTGTTGTGAAATATTCTGTTTCTTCCCAAAGGAATGTCTTTGTTTTCTTCATTTCTATTATATTTTCTTACAACCTTCCTTATTGTTTATTCCAACCATCTTTATCCGATATTAAATTTCTAAAATTTTTTATATGATTCAGGTTTATTATATAAGATTATGAACTCATTAGTAGTAGCATATGTATAAATTTTTATTGAATATCAAATTTTTATTAATTATTATTTATATAATAACAATTAATTATAATTATATATCAATTAATATAAAATTAATAATAATCGTCCGAAATGATTTATGATGTGGATTACATCAAATGCCATTATTTGGACTTTATAGGAAGTTGGATTTCTCTTGGAAAAAGCATTGGGAATGGCAAATTCAGGAACTTTCGGCCCTCATTCCCACTAAAATTATCAGGGTTTCATTGGTTTAAATCCATCGTTTGATTATGGATAAAAAACTGTATCCATAAATTATATAATAAGAATCAATTAAAAGGTTAAACTTATATATATATATATATATATAGAATAAACAATCAGTAAAAATATTATAATTATTGCTATTTAATAAAATGCGACTAACCCTCGATCGAGGGAACAAGATTATAACATCTACATGGATGTATTTGTGTGCGTGTGTGTGTGTATATATCTGGATTGTTGTAGGTTGATATTACAAAAGCAATATCGATGACTTCGATGCATGGGGTTGGAGTGTTGTTGGAAGAGGCCATTCCACTCCCCGCGCCATGGACCACAAGGGAAAGAGATGCAGACGATAGGTGTAAGTTAGCAGCCACCATCGGACTGGGCGTTTGTGCAAGAAAATGACCCATCGCATTCTTCAAATTCAATTTATCCACCGTTTTCTCCATTTGTAATTTTACACATGATTTTTCTGAGTATCGAAATCATGTCAATGCAATTACATGATACTGTATTTACCTGTGAAATATTTATGAATCATGTTACAATGTTACGACGTGATTAATTGTTAGACCAGAATCTGATTCAACAATCGGGAGTATCTAAATTTGTACCGAAATAATGAAAATATTAATAATTGTGTACATTTACAATCAAATTCTACAGGTAAAAGTATGTGTTGTGAGACATAAAAATTAAAAAATTTCAGTATGAATAGAGAAATCGATTCTAGCCACTACCATATATTATATATGATATATTGGCTTGGCTAGCACATGGGTTCTGTTTATTTAGAAAACAAACACATCGAATTCGAGTTTTACCTGTTTCGTTTGAATAACTATATCTAGTTAGATAGTTATTGATGCGAGGTCTTATCATAGGATTCTGCAGAGTAGACATAATAGCATGCTGGCTTATATTAGAACCGCAACTAATCCATTCCCTAATGATAATAATGTTCCCTTCAATTTTCATATTCAAGAACACTATTTAATATTGAAACACACCGACTTTACCTTCAGATATTTCAGGAAAAGTATGGTCAGATCAAAGCATACGTTAACCTTACAAGAAAATGAGCAGCCGGGCTCAATAGTTGTCCATGGAGTTCATAAATCATGGATTTTGGTACGGAAAACTGTGGAGAAAGAATGAAGCCATGGCAGCAAGCAAGCAACCATCTTCAATGGCGTTTCCCACTCTCAGTTTAATCAGCATCCATTTCTTCAAGAGCAGTCTGAGCTGCAGTCTTGGCTTGCTCTAAGAGATCATCAGGAACCTAATGCACACAGCAAATTGATTGATTTAATACTGAGAGCGTAAGTTGTCAATTCCTAACTGAACTATGTAATGTACTTTATATATTGGGTTACTGGAGCGCATTTTACCACGCAGGTTCTCTCAAACAATTACAACTCATTCTCTTGGCCAATTTAGCCCATAATACAGGATCATGCAAGTTAGGTTCATTTTTAGTATTTGGATAAGTGAATTCTTATAAACCCATTCTTTGAAACCAGACGTGGAAATTTCTCATGATCTGGCTCTAGCAACAATCAAACAGATTCATGTGTGCAGCAACGATGATTCAAAACATGATGCACAAATATTCTTGGATGAGTAGCATGTGTATGCGCAAGTAATTGCCCTTGGCATATTGAAAAATGAAAGCTTTGCTAATCTAACTAATACTTATTCTGCTCTTTACAGACACATGATCATAAGAAAATAAGAGGGCAGGACATTACCTTCTGATGCTGTCTCTTTGATTCGTCGCAAACCCAACTCATTTCCAGTTCAAAAGCCTTGTCCTTTGCTTCGTCATGCAACTTGTAAATGCTGCATAAATAATCGAGATGGGAAAAGTTAAGTCACGAAAAGTACATGTATGTGATGGACACAAGTACAAATGCATAAATAACCATTTCTCATCTCTAGTTCCTTTTTTTTTTTTTTTGCTCGTACTGCATTTTTGATCTGTAACTAATGCCAAATTTGCAAGGATCACAGCCGCATTCAAGATTTGGTGATAATTCAAGTATTAGGACCTATATTCATTAAGCTAGAAATTTGAGAATCTGACCATTTTATTTTTATGAAAAATTACAAAAATTGAAAATTCTTCGGAAATCACATCACTGACACCAATAAAGGAAAATCTGGCTGATGATAAAATAGGTATTAAGAGCTTAAACCAAGAAAACATAAAAGTTTGTATGGTAAGTTACAGAGTTTGTGCTTCAATTTCCAGAACATTGTAAGGAAGGTGGGAAAGAAATAAACGGCAAGATGAATCAAGGCACTATGGAACCACGGAGACGAGGAGTGGGATCAAGAATCATTAATTTTTAAGAAAAAAGAGAAAAGGCCTAATGTCTATAAAAACTATGGGAAAGAGATGTTAAATCCTAAATGTAGTAACATGTATCAATATTAAAGCAACCTTTTGGTGAAATATGAGAATACAAAGCAAAGAAAAATTAAGTTAGTTTGATGATCTTTACAGAATAATAGTCACATTGGGAATCTTTTTTAAGTCGGTAACACGATCAAAAAGAAGATTGTGAATTAGACTAGAAGGATAAGAATCTTTGAAGTCAAGAAGCATTAGAAAGGACGAAAGCATGTAAACCTTATGGCATCTCTATTAAAATGTGGTAACATGTTGAAGATGTAAAGTAACGAGGTCAATTTGCTTCTTTTACTAAAACACCAGACGGATGGAAGAACATGCTACAACCAACTTTCAAGGATAAAAAGGACACCCAAAGCTGCTCAAACTATTAGGAACAAACTCATGAGCCATACTGCAATAGGGCCATCTATGCAAGTTTGGGTTTATTCCAAGTAAATAAACCATTAAGCAATTGTTTTCCCATTGGATATTAGATAAAAATGTTCAAAGAGATAAAGAATCACTAACATATGTGTTCATTAACCTAGACCAGGCTAATGATAGAGTTCCAAGCAATGTTATATAGCGAGTGAAAAAGCGAGTCCAATTACTAAAATGAAATTCAAAGAAAGCAGCATAATCCCATTAAGACTTAAGAGGCAAGACCAAAATTTATAGAAAGAGTTGGAAGGCAACACTCACATTTTGGCTACTTCAATAACCCCTTCTCGGCATGTCATTTCAGAGAGCTTTAACTTTTCAATTTCTCTGTTCACAAAATCATTTAAGATTTAGAAATGAAAAAAAGAAAAAATTAAAACAAAAGGTAGATCAAGGATGTGGACACTCAATACAAAAGCAATGTCATCAAGTGAAAACAATGAAGAAGATCAAAATTTAATTAGGACTACAGAAAGATAATTAACATGAGCAGAAGTGTTTGCTACCCTTAAATAAATAGCTAGAAAGAGATTTTCTACAAGAACCTATTTAGCACTTTGATAATCAATCTACATTCCAGAAGAACTTGCTATCTCAAACTCTCTCTCCAGAATGAAAAATATTGCCAAAAAATTTTTACTACATCCCAGACTTAATAAGAGAATTAGCATAAAAACAAAAATGCAACCATCAGCCATCTAACACGAAATTTAATGTTCATAAAAGATGAGTATCATGTTAATATCACATTGCTAACAAATTATCATGGTATTTAAAAAAAAAAACGAACTAGATCACTTACGTTTTAGCAGCTTGCTTTCCCTTCCCAATTGCAGCACCAAAATATCTCTATTTCATGGTTTTTTAAAAAATAATTTAGATAGAAATTCCAGCAAATAGCTTCACAAAAAAAATACAAATTGACCAACAGACAATAATAATCATCTATAAATCAATGTCAAATTTTACAAAGGGCAAATCATAAAGGAAAAAAATAGGTAAACAAGACACTACATAAGCTATATCAACTCACATATGATATGCCAGATGGCTCAACCATGTATAATTGTGGTCCATCTCTGTCATAACCACCGAGAATTACCCCACAGCCAAAAGGTCTGTAGCATTAACCAGCATTATATATTTTCTGAAGATAGCAATACAATGGACAAATACACAAAAAAACCAATAGGTCTCACCTAAGCCACCAATAAAGGGTGCATAAATGCACATAACTAGCAACACGGTCAGCAAGTTCCTTCACTGGAATGGGTTCACCATAAACACTAACAAGCAGGAAAACACAAAAACAAGATAAGATTTGTATGCCCTGCATCAAAAGAAAATTTGAAAACGAAGTACATGTACATTCAACCTAGAATACCCAGAAAAACAAACATGGAAAACAGGTTTCAGCCAATGAGAACCTAGGTTCACTGCTAAAACATGTCCAGCATCACAACTTGCAACTATCTAACTAATGTTTTCTCTTTGGAAACCAAGAGGGCTTCCAGGTAGTAACAACTTATGAAGTAAGCACGGAACATACAACAGACCTTTCATAATTTGTTGCCTCAGACTTTGCTCGTGCAACGATTTGTCTGCCATCAGCAGCTAAACCAGCAACAGCCTGATATTTAGAGAAAGGGGCAGAGGGAGAGTTAGAAGCTTGTTACACACACTTGTAAAATAAATCCTCTTCCAATTTTTGAGCCCTAGCTCTAGACCTAGAAAATGGGGGAACACAGAAAAGAATCAATTGATCAAATGCATTTCAAGTATCAATCCATTATCCCAACATTCTGTTCAACCAGCATTAATCACGTACAACAATTACTCCATTTCAAAAGTTCAGTGAATTCATTTAATTGCTTGTCTGGTCAAAAATAAATAGCATAATATTCATTGAAAGAAAGATCACAACTGACGAGAGACTAAAAACTTATGTAGATACTCTTCACAACTACCACCAAGTGATACTTTATAAATCATAGAGATTATAGACGACATAGATAGAATATGAAGTAAACTAAGCCAGAATGGAACTTTGACTTAATCTTGTTAGATATTAGGACGAATATGAATAAATAAAGGAAAACAGAAAACAATACCATGCCAGAATGGCGATGAACCGAGTGGATTCTTCTATTAGAACCAGCCAACATCATCTTAGATACAATAAGCTTCTCGACACCCTAAACTCCAAAAACAATCGCAATTAAGATGACAATTATACATACAGTTACTATTATAATTACAATTACAAGCCAACAACTGATTGTTTTATATATAAAAAAATGTTACCATAACAATCCCATCCTTGCACTTGATTCCAATAACAGTACTGCAAAAACCAAACAAAAACTAGAATTAAAACATCAAATTCATAACACATAATGGCATTTTAGAAAAGCAAAACCCTAGTGTCACTCCTACACTAGCATTTTCTTTATTCGACTCAGCTTCCCGGTTGAAAAAGAAAAACCGCCGGATCGACATGGCAAGCAACGATTGGTCAAGTCGCAGACAACCGAAATGAAAATTAGACAGAGAAACAGTGTGTGTGTGTGTGTGTGTGTGAGAGAGAGAGAGAGAGAAAGACCCGCTGTTATCGACGGCTTTGGCGGCATATTCGATCTGGAAAACGCGACCATCGGGAGAGAAAGTAGTGACTGAAAGATCGTAACCCGTTCCTATGCTACTCATTTTTCAAAAAACAGATTTCTCTCTTGTATTCGCCTTTTGATTTGCCTATGAACTCTGCTACGTTGTGTTCGGCAGGTAGTTTCAGCTTTTTAATGGAAGCAGAGAGAGGGGGGAAGAGTTTTCTTTCATCTCAAGACAGAAAAAATACAAAAAAAACAAAAGAAATCGAAAGAGAAAGTAAAACCCGGTTTGGGCTTTTTGGATCGGGCTACAACCCATTGGACCTGCTCTTGGATGATTGGTTTTAATAATAAATACAGATGATGGGATAATTTTCCTTTCCTATATATCAATATTAATTATTTAATATACCATTCTTATGATTATATTTCTTATAATATGGATATTAAATTAATTTATATCATAAAAATGAAATCATAAATTCATTATTATAATAAATCTTGATGATAAACAATATAAACAGTGACTCTCAAATGAATGGATTTTATAATAAAGTCGACTTTATCAAAAATACAATTATTCTATTATATATATATATATAACCTGAATAAATAAATCTTTGTCCAGCAAAAGAAGTTGCAAATCCTACTATCATTCAACTAAGAGTTTCTATTGAGAATTAATACTTACATGTGAAGCTATGCAAATTTTCATTTAAATCAGAAAATTAAATTGAATTAATCAATTTTGTTTATAAATTTTAAATTTAAAAAATTTTTACTTTAGAAATTGAAATAAGATAAAAATTAAGTTGAATTAACATGATATTTATTTTGGTTTAATTCATAAATTTTAAAATTAATAAAATAAGTTTGAATTCAATTTTGAATTTTTTAAAAATTTTCAATTCAATTTAGAAATCAAATTGATTGATTTCCCCTTAAGCTTGTAAAGATGATAATAAGACGTTAGGCATGAACATATTAGAAATGAGCCAAAAGGCATAATCTAGTTCAAATCCTTTGATTTTGTACCATGCATGATACAAATCCAAGTTAGAAAAACTTTTTACATTTTTATTTATTTTATTTTTTAAATAAAAATGAAGAAGTAAATAAAATTATTTGTTTACCTTAAAAACCTATATTCCATAGTTATTATTTTTACTCACCTTAAATCCTATAAAGTTTATTAATAAAGCTTTCAAACCAAATCTTAAATATCTTCCTTATTTTCAACTTTTGCCTTGATGTTTCATAATGTTATTGTGCCCTATTTTACTGTCTTTTTTCCTCCTCTATAGCATTCAAGATTTTTTTATTATAAATGCATCTCCAGATTGCTCTTTAAGAGATAACACTTTCTTATACACTTTTTTTCATTGTAAGGTTTTCTTCCTTAACACCTCTATTGTTCTACCACTTAGATTGCTCTTTAAGAGATATCACTTTCTTATACACTTTTTCCATTGTAAGGTTTTCTTCCTTAACACCTCTATTGTTCTACCACTTAGGTTAGCATCCAGACAAGCTTGTTTTATCTTAAGGGGCATTCACATTTGCTTTGTTTTGATTATATAATAGTTTCTTTAGAATAATGAATTATATTCATGTCTTAAGATTTCTTTCTTTCCATTAATGCTTTCATACAATAATTTTCTAACATTCTAAAGGAACTATGGTTTTTACAACTCCTACCAATGCCATATTTATTGTGCATAACCTCAATTATTGATATTATTGAACCTATTGCTCTTGATCCCTTTTATGCTTGATGGTTTACAAGAGTCATCAACTAATGTATCAATGATGCATGGTGTTTCATATACTAACCATTTCCTAATATCTTTAAGATCAAAGTGTTTCATAGTCATAATCTCAAGCAATGTTAATAACATATTTCTTTCATTTTAGATATGTGTGAAGTTGTTGCTTAAATAACAAGCCACTCATATCTTTTGATGCAAAGCATATAGAAATTCAGACATATGCTAATAAAGTTTATAGACACGCTATTCTTAGTATACTTTCTAATGATGTATATTATTCTTATAAATAAACTAAAGAAATTTAGAACTCTATGATCACTAAATACATTGTTAAGAATGTTAGAAAATAAAAATTTATGATTTCGAACTTCTATAGATAGGAAATGATAGATAATAAAAATATCAAGGTTCAAATTAATGAATACCATAAATTGCTTGAAGATTTGAAAGTTGAATATATAAATCTCCAAGAATTTATGGTTGGATTATTCATTAAGAAATAAGCTACAAGCAATAACTAAAACATAAACATAGGTAGATATCATTAGCTAACATGATTACTCATGTCATAATCAAAGACACCAATAAAAGGGAACTGAAAGCTATAAAAATAAAGGAGTTAACTTCTAAAGCTCACTTCATGCAAGATAAAAGGCAAAATAACAAGTATGATAAAAAAAATTATAATCATATTTCTAAGAGTTTTAACCTTACTCTCAAAAAGAAAGGAAACTATTTTATTTATGGTAAGTCAAGTTATCATACACCTTAATATAGGAAGAAAATAAGAACTGACACTCTTTCTAAAATAAAAGAAAATTTGGTTAAAAGATATGATATTATTGTTGCTATCATTTCTTAAGCTCTTCTTATAGCCAATATGAAAAAGTGGATGGTAAATTTTAGTGCCAAAGTGTCACACCCGGCCCATACCCAGGCAGACATGCTCCCACGACACAGACAGTGATCCTTTAAGAGAACCACTACCTGTGACGTCAGGGATACATCTTACAGACGTCGTATGGGGACCCACTCTAAGCCGAATGGTGGTTGTGTTGCGGAAACACGTGATGTTCATGCAATACCCGGGATCCATACATACATACACACATACATAAGGCATTAAACATGACGGGCAACTCATACTTCATTAATATAAAATCCGTTATACAATAAGTGCGTGCGTACAATCAAACCACCAAAAGCTATATAATTGTACATAACTGTACAATACAAACGTAACTACTGCCACACTACATATATACAAGCTACACAGACACAAAAGAGGCTGGAGTTTGCCACCGAAGTCCCATACCAAAATGAGATCTGTCGTCTCTGCTGATGACCTCTATTCCTTCCCGGATGGCTCCCCTGTGTGCTCCGAACCTACGTTTATCAAATGACAAACGCTGAGAATAATCTCAGTGGTGCTAGTACATATATAACAATCA
>CANYBF010075812.1:0-17340 GCA_948192965.1 Dalechampia spathulata
ATATATATATATATATATATATATATATATATATATATATATATATATATATATATATATCAGTTAACACTAAAATGCATTTGATATGATATTTAGCTCTACCAATACCCTGTTAACCTAAACTTTTACACAATACTCATCAAATATCACATGCAATCAACCATTTAACTATATTTCCAACATGATATACATTCAAACACATCCTTAGACAATAAAAGCATAAATAGCCAAATTCTTCTAACATTAATTCTATCACATTACCTTTTATTTTCATGCATTTAATCAAACTAAAACATATATTCATTAACTCTCCATACTTGGCCGAATTCTTCATCTCCTCATATAAGTTATTTACATCATTTTAATTTATTGCAAAGCTTAAATCATAATAAATACATGTTATTCTACCTTATTCTACCTTAAAATCAACTTAAATCATCATATTTCATGAAACCCCCAAAAATCTCTAATCCTTCCTTTACTTCCTCTAACTTAATCCACCACTTTCTCAAGGAAAAACTTATATTAAATGATAGAGAATCGAGAGTTGCCCCTTTTTCCATGAAAATCTTTGAAAGAAACCATGAAAAATGGTTGGAAATTACCTTGAAAGATTGATTTTCATCTTTCTTCTTCCTTTTCTCCAAACTTTCGACTTCCTCTCCTTATTTCCTCCTTATTTTTTATTTAATTAGATAAATATAAGACTTTAAGTTGGTAAAAAGGTCATTTAAATCCTTGGATATTTGGTAAATTACATTTTAAGTCCCTAAGCTTCCAATTTTACCAAATAGGTCATCCTATAACCTTTAAATATTATAATTAAGTCCCTCAACTTCCATTCTTCAATTTAATCCTTAAAATTACACTTTTTAAGATTGCCCTTATCCATTTCTTAAAATTCTAACTTTACCCTTCAACAATATTAATAATACCAAATGTGTCATATTCAATATATTTAATTATATTTCAATCCCGAACACCTCTAAGTAGTTGAATAGAATCCCTGATTTACTTCGGATAAGATTCCATAGCTTAAATCATCTAAAACAGCTTATGTGATTAAAAATCATGCGTTTCCCGAGGAGGTCACTTCCCACTTAAGCACATTTAACTTTAATAGTTTTAATTCGTATATTAAACTTAGTTTCTATTCCAAATGTTATTCTATTCCACTATATTCCTTATCCTGAATACGTAATATTTAGTCTCCGCGATTAACCCGATTATGCTTATGTATCTTAAGATAAGCTTAAGTCTAATGTTCTCAAAATTATATTTATGTCATTAGTTCATTTCTTAAGGAGTCACTTCACATTCTTCTAGCCTCTTTTATAGGTGTAACAATAGCATTCAACTATAATTCTACATTTCCTTTTAATGTGTTAACCAAAAAGTTATATGCTCTTTTTAAGTTATATCCATTGGTTAATATCGTTAGATTATTCATTTTAATCCATTCGTCTATTTTTTTTGTAAATCATCAATATAATCTAAACTTAATTGTACTCCATTTGGATATACTAGTTCTATTTTAGATTTCTTTATAAATTTTGAATCTTTTTCTGCTATTCATTCTCTATAAGTTTTTGTTTTATATTTGTCATACTCTCTTATTCCTATATTTTCTTTAATCATTTCCTCTTCTTCTTCATTTATTTTTCTTATGTTTCGTGGATTTCCTCTTTTGTTGGTGTAGATGTTAGGTTTATATTCATACTTAAAATTTCTATTTTATGCACTAATCCTAATAATCCCTCTTCTATATTATTATTTTCATATAAATTTAATCCTTCCTTTGAAGTTAACATGTGAGCTTTTATTGTTAGTCCTTCTTATATTGGTTCTTTCATTTTTCTTTAGTTTTTTCTAATTTTTCTACTCTTAATTTGTAAAATTGTTACTTCTTCTTTTTAATTCTTTTAATAAATTAAATATTTTATCAATTTATCATTTGTATTTTCATATTTTGTTTGAATAATGGCATATAGAATTTTTAGGTTATTGTTTACATATTTAATTTTTTCGTCATATGTATATCCATTTACATCAAGATTTCCTATTTTACTAATTGTCTACATATTTTATTTTTCATTAATTCTAGTTGATCTATATTTCTATTTTACTTAGTAGATTATTTTTATGGCATTAGGACTTTAATTACATTATTATATTTTGTATGACTTGTCTGTTATTCATATTTATAATATTTGTATTTTCTAACTATTTAATTAATTTTATATCTTCTTTATTTAGTCATTGTAGAATAGATTCTTCCATTTTTAAGATAAATATAATTAGCTTTATAAATATTTTTCTTCAAAGAATTATTCCGTATCTTATAAATATTTCAGGGGTTAAATAGTAAAAAATTTGGATGAGAAATATAAATACATTCATTTTCATAACTTTTAAATTACTCCTTGTTAAAGTTTAAAGGCATATATTTTCTTTGTGTATATCCTTAGGATTATTTTTGTCCCTAATAATATACAATATTTTAACTAATATTTCATAATACATACATAAAATTAATCACCATTATTGTTAATATCAATATTATTATTATAAAAATCAATTATAATTTTATTTAATTAATTAATTATGACAAATATAAAATAAATATATATAAAATCAATCATTATATTATAAATATTTAGTTATTTAAATATCGTATATTTATAAAATAAATATCATATAAAATACTTATTTATAGTTAAAATTAAAATAAAACTAATAATGGATGAAATATATTTGTTATATAATTTATTTGAAAGAAAAAATTAATTGAAATATTTCAATAATAATTTTATTGAATGAAAAATAATTTTATATTTAAATTAAAATATAATTTTTATTTTATATATATCCAATTCCATTTTATTCCATACTCGGCAGAATTTTATTTATTTAAATATTTTTAAATTCATATATGATAAAAGTATAAAATATATTAAATATAATACAAAATATAATTAATAAATTTTAAAAAAATAAAATATAATAAAGTGAAAAAATTGAAACATCAGCATAAGAAATTTATTATAAGATTCTTATATAAATTATTTCAAAAAATTTTTGTTATTCTCAATAGAAATAAAAACTATTAAAATCAAATAATAGTACATTTATTAATTTATTAAAATAATAATAATTAAAAACTTAAGATTACTGCAATGCAGAACAAAATTAACCCGTATGTCAGGAAAGCAATTCCCTCGAGTTCGAGTCGAATCAAATCAAATCTTAGCTTGTTCATATTTCAAAAAAAAAAAAAAATCTTAGCTTGTTCTTGTTCAGCAGTTTCGGAGAGATGCTCCTCTCTCTGCATCTCTCATTCCCTGCAGCACCGGCTCTCGATTCTCCGACGAGAAAGACAAAAGCTCGCCCTCTCCATATTATCTCTTCTTCTCTACGCTCTCCTCTTCAAGACGGACAAAATGAGGCTAATAACAGTCGGTACTACCTCGCATTTGTTTTCCTCAAAAAATTGTAGAAAGTTGTTTGTCAAGGAATCGAAATATTTTAATTGAAAAATGGAGTTTGATGTTATGATGATAAGTTATTCATATGCTCGGTAATTTGCGCAGCTAACAGTTGTTTCTGATTCTGTGACTTACACATGCAGGACTGTAATTTTGGTGGAGAGATATGGCAATGGTACTTCTAGAAGGTCTTTGCTGATTAATTCTTTTCATTTTCTATTTCTTGATTTGGAGGCTTTTTGTATCAGTTCTTATTTAGGTTGCACGTACATTCATCTGGTTAAATTAGAAATTTAAGCTTAGTTACCATATGCTTAGATTGAATTTATGTGTGCAAAATGACATAGAGACACTGCTGTTTTGATCATGTAATTCTTGTTTCTGAAATGCTTCTCCTGAATCAATGGTTTGACGAATAGATATGTGCTAGATGATGATTCGCAATTGAAGAGTTATCTTGAGGCAAAAGGTGCTGCAAATAATGCGTCGCAAGAAGAACATTCGTCAGACATAAAACTGTCCTGGCTTCCCTATGTTGTCAGAGATTTTATTCTACCTTCAGGCTTTCCTGGTAATGCCTGCTTTCTTTCTTTCTTTCTTTCTTTTTTTGTTTTATTGTATAAGTTTAATAATATTATCCTTTATTTTTTAGCAAGCTTTTCTTTATATTTTAATTTTGACTTGCCACTGATATTTTGCTGTTTTGCGCATACCACAAATTCATAATTGTTGAAATAGTCTATGAATTTTTACTAATGTATTTTCAAGTTTGAACTCTAATCTGATTTTTTGGAATTGTGTTACGACTATTTTAAGAACTTTTATGAAATATTCGAGAATTTTAATATTTACTTAATTGCTGATATTTTCCCTACATGCCTTGCTTTCAGCAGCTGTGAGTATCTCCCGTTTGAGTCATTAAGAGGTTGATTCTAAGTATATGCATGTGATTTGTATGAATTGCTATTAATGATGTCTTTTCTCATCAAGTGGCTGTATGCTGAAAAGTAATGATATGCTCTGACTTCTGCCAAGATGTATATTCAAGTTTATAATACACTGTTGCAGGATGACTCTGGATTCTTCTAAAGCATTATGGGTTAGTTGTGATGCCTAAAATGTGATCGTTTTATTTTACAAATAGTGAAGATATATGATATTCATCTCCTACATTTCTAGATATGTGATATTCATCTCTTACATTTCTAGATATGTGATATTCATCTCGTACATTTCTAGATAAATGGCATTCAACTATTACATTTCTAGAAACAAAATTTGAAATTCAAGTATTATTAGGGCTTCAAACACATTGCTATCCATTAAATTGGAGACTTGAATATTTGCTTTTCTATGGTGTTGTTCAAACTCAATTTTGTCACATGGTAAGCGAATCTGTAGCCTGACTTAAGAATCGATTGGAAGAGTATGACACCACCATTGAACATTTCTGGGTTTGGTCAAAACTCAACTCAAGTAGCTTGAATTCCAAGTTACTTAGGAACGACTACATGAATGCTCTTTTTCCATTCCAATGATTTTGGGCCACATCTCCAAAACTTACAGGACTACTAAATCGTTTTCAACTGCTTATGTCTGTTAGGTTTGGTTAATCTTTACTTTTCCTGGCTCCATGTATCTTAATATGTTTGATCTTTCCACTTGGAGCATTGCTAGGTCTAGTAGTCTACCATGAGCTGGACTGTTGCTAATAAACCATATTTGTGTTACTGAAGAGAGTATCTTATTTCTGCTTTCATGACAAGTGTGGTTGCAATGAAAGGATGGTGTCATTGCCTTTTGCATTGCCACAGCATTTCAATTTACATTCCAACAGTAATTCTAATCCATAAAATCTGTTGCTCTTTTCTTGATTATATCACTACAATTTATTGTAGCAGGTGTATGGCAATGTTGTGGAATTTGCAATTCAAATTAATTGAAGTTTTGTAGTTGTACCTGTAACGCTCCATTTTCTCGTGTGTGCTTTAATCTTTTGCTAACATCCTCTTCATATCCTGTATTTTGATGTTTTATTATTCAAACTGGGGTTGTTTTTTTTTTCTTTAAATAGTATTGTGTCATGTTATGCATGAACAATGGAATCTCTATCAATATATGTTATAGATTCATTGAATGTCTTAAAATCCCAGCTACAAATGCATGGTTAATACATGTTCTAAATGCTTGCTACCCCTGAGTGCATTGTTACCCATTTTTTACTCTAATGCAGAATCAGTTTCAGATGATTACTTGCAGTACATGTTACTACAATTCCCAACCAATGTTACCGGATGGATCTGTCATGCGCTGGTCACGTCAAGTCTCCTCAAGGCATGTCAATCTAACTTAGGACATTAATATTTTTGGGTATGTTCTCAAAGCAGATGAGACTCCTTCAGCAGATGTGTTTTATATCATAGAAATGTAATGCATTCCTGGTGAAATTTTTGAATTAATTCCATGTGTTTCTCAACATCTCAAACTTTTAGTTGAAAAATTTGCCTATGGTTTAGTCATTTATGTGCATTATCAATGTAGGCTGTCGGTGTTGGTTCTTTCACAGGCTCTACAGCTGCTGCTTCTGCTGCTGCTTCTGCTGCTGCAATCAGGTGAATCTTTATCACAATGTGTTATGGAGCTAGTTTCCACTTGGATAGCTTATTTGTTTGATTAAACTATTGATATTATTTTTTTGTGATTGTCCACAGATGGGTTTCAAAGGATGGCATTGGAGCTCTAGGGCGCTTATTCATTGGTGTGAAAATAGTTAGAAATAAAAAGACAAATAAAGATAAAGAAAAAGATCCACTGCTAATTTTATTAATAATTGTATTGGTTTACAAGGTGGACGGTTTGGAAGTCTATTCGATGATGATCCAAAACAATGGCGCATGTATGCAGACTTCATTGGCAGTGCTGGAAGGTACATTTTAGAATTTTTTGTATAAATTGAAGAATATCAAATATAAATGAAAGAAGAAAAGGCTGTATATAAGCCTATGAGACTTTCCACTTTGCTTAAGCCTATGTGATTTTATATGAGACTATAACTCCAATTTTTGCTGCCGTTAAACATCTATAACAAAGAAATTATGAGAAGTGTTTCACATTTTTATACCCTTTTCAAATTGTTTGAAACCTATGATGCGCTTACAATTTCACTCTTTCTTATAAATTTATTGAACGGACTGAAATTTTAAAAAAAAAAACAATAAAAAAGTAAAATACTATAGGATTTGGGAGAACGCCTCAATTCTCAACAGTCAAGAAGTCTAGGGGATTAAAGTTGGACTTTCTCCGTATTAATCTGAAAGCAAGGATCACCAATGGTTTGCGATTCTGTCTTGCAGCATTTTCGATCTGGTCACTCAAGTATATCCTGCCTATTTCTTACCATTGGCTTCTCTTGGAAATCTTACGAAGGTGTTCTTTTTGTTTGAAGAACTTCGTTTATGCCAAGCATCATTCACCATTATTATCATTTCATCTTGTTTTCTGTGCATGGCAGATGCATACAGTAAGACATGCTTCACAATGTAGAAATATATTGCAATCATGGATTTCAATCAGGCTTGAATACTGCAGGAAATAAATGCTTCAGCTACAATATATCTGTTTTTGTTATTTAGAAAAATAAAAATGTGATGTTTCAGAGAACAAAAAGGTAAGTAGGAGGAGAATAATGGGTCATTGTGACTCATATTTCTTGAAAATCAAACAAATCTAAGATTTCACTTAGCTCATAACTACTCTGAGGTCATAGTCTATATATTCAAAGTTAATGATAATGTAGATTGCAACTCAAAGTTAGAAAAGAATCATTTTCTTAAAAAATTATGTTACTTACTGTGCAATCTGTTTTCCTGTAATTACTTGTGCTCTTAATAAATCTGAATTATATGATAAACCTTTTTTTCCCCCACTAAATGTAGCTATTATTAAAGGGAGACCAGAATTTTAGTGAAATCAAAACCTAGATATCTTTGTGTCACATATGGCTCATATGATTAATTAGGGGACATATGTGTAAGGTAACAAACCTTACTACTCAACAAAATGGTAAGGGAAAGAGAAAGACAGGGAGAGAGAGAGGAGAAAGAAAGGATAGAGAAGAGGGAAGGAGAGAAGGAGAAGGAAATTGTAATTCTTTCATTCATGTCCAGGAACCTTAACAACAAACATATATATAGAGTTTGCCTCTGTACGACAATTGCCATAACAACTTTCTGACAACTAACAGAAATAAATCAAAAATACAATATGACAATCATAATGCTTTCATTCCTGCACCTGTCATGTTCTTAATTCTTCTTGAACCTCCTCTAATACGTAACAATATGCTTCACATATGTGCACCATCCATTATAAATGATGTATTGATGTAAGTAGCTGATATATGCAATTTTAATGCATTTAAACGATTTGTTGGATCAACATCGAAATAGGCTGTAGCAAGAGGACTGAAAGACCCTTCATTCCGTGTAATTCAGAACCATTTTGCAATTTCTGGAAATCTAGGAGAGGTAGCTGCAAAGGTATAGTGTCGTATTCTCCAAGGTTACTGTGTATTTTCAAAGATTATAGGTCTTATTAAGATGACTTTATTCTGTATATATGCAATTATGGATGGTTTTGATCTTGATTATTTCAAATTATGCATTTTGAAAAAAGCCTACCTTGACAGTTGCAAGGAAGTGTAAAAAAAACAGATCTATTTATTTTATCCAAATGAGTTTGACAATTCTTGATCGAGTTGAACTGATTACCTTGATTATTAAGGAAATTTCATTCTTACTGTTACTAAGTTGCTGCATTTTTGTTGTATGAGTGCATAAATGTGTTGCATGCATTATAATATTTTATATGTGTGTATATATGTGTATATGTTTTTCAGCATGATAAATGTTTGTGCAATGCTTTGTCCATCTATTCTGTCAGGAGGAAGTTTGGGAAGTAGGTGCCCAGCTGCTTGGCCTTGCGTTGGGCATATTGATCCTAGTATGTTCTGTAGTTTCTTGAGAAGGTTTTTTTGTTCTGTTAAAAGTAATGTAATTTTAACAAAGCATCTAATTGACACCATTAATGGAAAATTGAAATGACGCAAACAGGATTCACCTGGTCTTGTAAAATCTTTTCCAGCGTTGGGATTGACATGGATGAGCATGCGTCTTCTTCACCTTTGGTTGCGTTATCTATCACTTTCGATTCTGCAGTTTGACACGGTAAGAATGTTATCTAGTCAATTTGTTTTACCTTGAAGTCTTTAGCTGGTGAACCTCTTAGGATGAACGTTGAATATCCGAGCGTTGGGTAATTAAGAAAAAACAAAACTGAAAAAATGAAGTATAAAATATTTTATGTTTGGCTTATTGATGGGATTTTATTTCGTTGTGCTTATACAGATAAATCTCAAGCGTGCTCGCTTACTAGTGAAATCACATATTCTACACTCATCTGTTTTGGGTATTCCACATACTTTAAATAAGATCTTTATTCATACCAACGAAATATTGAGTGAATTGGTGTTTGATATATTTGGTTCAGGATGTGTTGATTGCAATCATGAAGAAAATATTTTTTCATGGGAAACATTCGCCAAGCCACGAATTATTTTTGGTGTGCCCCTAGAGGAGATGGTTGGTGGCGAGAGATCTGTTGCTCAGGTGTATTTTCATGTACAGAAACTATTTTTCTCTTTTCAAGTTTCATTTACATACTTTAAGAAACTATTTTTCTATTATAAGTTTTATTTTGCATAGTTTAAGAACGATAAATCATAATGACTGTATCAGTTTGGGTAAATTTTATTTGTAAGTGAATTTTGGCTCAATCATGTATATGCTAGAATTCAGCTTTGCTAGGATTCCCCAAACTTAATAATTATTGCAACTATAATCAACATAAAATGCATGGTGATCACAAATTTAAATAAATAATTCCTGAAATTACATTTTAGGTCATTGGTTTCCACCAAAGCAGTAGGTTTATTATAGAACAGTTTCTTGAGATATACTTATGATGTGTAATAGGGTAGTTATGTTGCCACATAATTTGCTGTGGAAGCCATCGCTAACTTTTGGAAGTGTGAAGGATTAGATTATGCACTTCTGCGCATATCAGGATACTATGTTGAGTAGAAATTGACTTCTCATTAAAAAAATTGACAAGACATTTTAAAACTAATTTACCAAACACTCTTGTTTATGAAGAGTGTTTGGTGAAAAGAAAATTTATTCCTATTTGCTGAGTAGATGTTGAAAACCTTTGGATGTTAAAGTCTGAATTACTATGATTGATCTCATTGTTTATTCACTGCTCCAATTTTTGAATAGGTGAAAATGCTTCTACAACTGTATGCAAATGAGGAATACATTCTTATGGTGAACCAACAGAAAAGAGACTTTGAAGTATTCGTCACGTTCAAGGTGCAAAAACCCATTACTTTTTTCTTTTTCTTTTTTATCATTGTGGAAATGTGGTCTATGACATCTAGACATATTGAGATCACGTCCCATTGATTGTGGAATTGATTGAACTCAGTCGCATTGCAGGCTGGAGCTACGAGTGAGTCGGTCTTGCGAAGCGTGTGGCAGACTTACTGGCTCAATGAGAACTTGAAAAGCTCTCGTAATGTGTTGGATCGGCTTGGAGAAAGTCTAGTTGAGATGGAAGTTGGATTTCAAGATTTCATGCAGAAGCTGGAACTCGCTGGATGGAATTCTCATCAAATTAACTTAAGAGTTTCCAAGGAAATCTCCATCGACCAAGTTGCGGGTCTTTAATTATCACTGTATGTCTGCAATCCAGAAACCATTGTGGAATTACCATTAAAAGCGTCTGAAATCCACCAGCAGAAAAGCTAAACATGCTTGGTTAATTCCAATTCATCATCGGAGGGCTCTTTTCAAGAAGTTATTGCCAGATTCGCTATTTGTGAAAATTGAAATTTGATCTCGGCATGCCAGTTAAATGGAACGAAATTCGCAGCTGCTACGAAGATCTGGATCAGCCTATTTCAGCATTAGAATCCCTGTTAATGAGTAGCATATCAATTTTCAAAACGAAATAATGCAACTGTTGCCCCCATTTGAATTCTTACAAGCTCTAGATGAACTGTATCTTTGAAAAAATAAAAAATTAAAATTAAAAGAAAAAAGAGATGTGGGTATTAAGATCAGGTCGTCTACTCTAATTTTAGCCGCCTATTTTTATACTAGAAAATCGGCCTATCTTTGTCATTTGTCTTTCTTACTAACTACTTTTCCTAATCTTCTTACCAGACATTGATACCATTTATCACTCGCAGCCACATGCCGGTGTTGGAGAAGAACCGGGATTGAAAAACCATATGCTACTCCTCATTTCACTTCAAGTGGTAGCTTTGACTTATCATCATCATCATCCTATTTATAATTTATATAACATAAAATAATAATAATATTATGAATTTTATAGAAAATAATATAATACTTACCAACATGCAACTTAGTATTAACAAATCTCCTAATAACAAACACAATATTTTTCAATAAAAATCATTAATTAATTATCATACTTGGAGAGTACAAAAATCCGTCAAACCATTGATTACAAAAGAAAAATATCTACTTGGGATTAACATATCATAATTTTAATTATATAAAATTCCAGTTGGTACCGGGTAAAGCTTATCCATAATATGTCCCACTTGTCTTTCTTTACCCTGTTTTAATAGAATTAATTATAGAAAAATTCTATGTTTAATCCGTCATTTTTATTTTTATAACAGTATGCAAGATTTTGAAGATTCCTTAAAAATGATAATTTTGTTTTATGAAAACAACCATTTTATATTAAATATATACTAAATGGTATTAAACTATTAGTAAACATATGTGTCTATTTAAGTCACGTTGTTGTTGGTTAAAGGATATTAATAATTAAATTAGCCCTTTACTTAATTAACTAATTTTGTTTTCTTAAATTTTTTTAATAAAATACTTCGTACTTTCATCATATATTTTAATGGTGGTTGTTGTTGTTCCAAAATTTTTATGAAATATATTAAATAAATTAAGATAGTATCTGTATTTATTATATTTTTAATTATCATTAATTTTTTTAAAAAAATTATAATCCAAACAAACCCTCAAACCAACACTAATTGCCAAAACCCAACATATCAAAACGTTCACTTTCAATCTTAAAAAAAATAATATGGGAATGAAAATGGATCAATTCCATGCTAACTTTTAAACTCCCTTTCATTTCAAACTCATATTTTATAAAATTTATATGCGTATAAAGTATTTTGCTTCGTTTGAAAAATTAAAAATAAATATAAGGATGCAAATAAATCAAATTATTCATAAATCATTCAAATTTTAATTTAATAAAAATACTCTTAAATTTATTTAGTAAAACTTTTTTAATAAATGAATCGAGCTTAAGGTTATACAAGTTTCAAACTATAGTTTCTCTATGTTTTAAATTATATTTTATAATCTTTTTATCCAATTTTTTATATATATTTTGCATTAGTTTCTTGTATTTTCTTATCAATCATTCATTAGTTATTTTGCATTTTTA
Source organism: Dalechampia spathulata (assembly GCA_948192965.1). Classification (NCBI taxonomy): domain Eukaryota; kingdom Viridiplantae; phylum Streptophyta; class Magnoliopsida; order Malpighiales; family Euphorbiaceae; genus Dalechampia; species Dalechampia spathulata. The sequence goes on from CANYBF010075812.1 coordinate 12,057, forward strand.
AATTTAATTTTGTATGATTTACCTCTTTTAACTTCATTTTTATCATTTAAGTTTTATATTCTTAAATAAGATCTTGTTTTTTTCAAATGAAAATTTTTAACTTTTTTATGTCATTTTAAGATCAAATCAAGTAGAGTTGAAATAAACTCAACTTGAGTTGCATGTTGCCCCTTTGGTGTTGTTCATATAAAGCCAATTGGACTCAAATTGCCCCAAACTCAAGTCGAGTTAACCACTGAAACTTGAAATTTGTCTTACTATTACTTAACTGGAGTCGAGTTGACTTTCCCTTATGCATTTTTTTGATTTTTAAGGTAAAATTAATAACATTGAATCTTTATTTTTAAAGGTTGTAATCCATTTTGACGAGGGTATAAATATTTTCTTTTCTTCTTTTGAAAAAAAGGAGTTTTTAGAATAAAATCTTTTGTTCCTTTTTAGGTAGATTAAAGAAATTAGATTAGATTTTACTTTGGGACATTGAATGTAGTTAAATTATTATCTTGATTTGATCAACCCATTTTTGTAATGTTCATATTTAAATTGGTTTAAAATTTGTAGAAAAATTTTGGATTTTGAAATAGAATTAATTTGAGCATTTAATTATCTTAACTTTTATCCAAAACGAATTGTATCGATCAATTTATGCTTTTAAGATTAAGTTGATTTGTCATCCAATTTTTATTATGTTTTTACCAAAGCTCAATATTAATCACCTAACTCTATTCTATAATTGGATTTAAGTTTAACCTTACCCACTTTAGTTTTGAATTCTTGCCTTATATTGTTAGAATGGTTTAATTTATGCTTTTACTTATTAATTTATAATTCTTACTTCATTAAAAAAGATTTAGTTCTATAGATAATTTGTCAATTTAACCTCTAATACTTTACTTACTCTAATCCTTGAGAATGATAGCCAATACTACTACAATCTACAATCTGTATTCTTATCACATCCGCATTATTAGCATTTTTACACGTTTGCATTTTATGCATGGAAAGTATGATTGGACTATGATTAGTATATGCTTTGATATGCTAGATATGCTTATGTGTCACGTCCGCACACACATAGCTTAATCATACTATGATTTCATTTTCGATCTATGAGTCAGTGATTAATTGATTTGATTATTTTGGTATTCACGAAGCATGATTATTTAAATCGACGAATTAAAATGCTTAATTTTATAATTTTATAAATGTGTAAGTTAAATATGGTGATTAATTTAGAGTGTTATTGTTAATTTGGGATTTGTGTGATAAGATGTTATTATTAACTAGGTCAATTTGTAATAATATGCATTTTTATTTTTATTGGAAGCATTAGTTTAGTTAACGTGTTGGGCAAATTAATTAGTAGGATATATGTTATCTTATTTAAGGTATTAAGGCTTATAATTATTATATTTTAATTATGGAGATTAAATCAAATAAGTCATATATGTCATTATTAAAATTTCATTTTTAAGAAATTTAAATGAAGATTTAATTTGGTGAAGTTTATTATTTAGTTAGATAAAATTATATATGCATAATTAATTGTAAATAAATAAATAAATAAATAAATAAATAAATAAATATATATATATATATATATATATATATATATATATATATATATATATGTATATGTATGTATGTATATGCATATTTTGATACATATGTATTTGTTAATATAATAATTTATATGATATGTTTATTATTTGGTGGATGGTATTAGTATAACTTTTGGGTTATGAAGTTATTAGTTGGTTATTATTTTATATTATTTAATTGAAATATTTGTTTAAAAATGAGATTTTATTTGGAAGAATTAAGAAAATTATTATTATAATTATGATACTTTATTAGTATAAGATAATTTTATTTTAATTGTTTAAGTGCATATGTTATTAACTTATGTTTGTATAGTCATTGAATTTTATTTATAAGTATTATTATGAATATTATTATTATTATTGTTATTAGTATTAATGAAGTAAGTTAATTAATTAATTAGCATTATTGATAATTATTTAATTATGTATAGAAATTCAATAGATTATTTAATTTTATTAATTAAATAAATACTATATTAATTTTTGTGACGGGCGTAGATATTTATTATATGATTAGAGTTCATATTATTATTAATTTATGTTTCTGATTTATGTTTATATAATTAGAGATTATTTTGTTAAATTAATTGATCATATTAATATTAATATGTGATTTGGTGAGATTATCATTTTGAGTATTATTGGTGTTAATTAAATTAAGAGGATATATATATATATATATATATAATGCATTAGTTAATATAAACTATATATTTATGTTTTGTAAGTTAGCATGATATTTTGGGTTGGTAATAAGATAATTAATAAATTGTGGGTGTTGGAAATGGGAAATAGGCAGAAATTGGGCGGTGGGATTTGTCTTTTGGTGAGTGAAGGTGGGGGACGGACGGGTCATGTAATTGAGAGAAAAGGAATTTGATATTTTGGGTTGTGTTCTTTCCTCCCCTTAAACAGATTACCTCTCCTTCTTCTTTCTTTCATTTTAAAAACTGACCAAAACTCTTGCAACACTCCTTTAATTCATGTCGTTCCTTCATTGTTTTCTGTTGCTATTTTGTTACCTAGAGCAGAGCTAATATCTTGTGTTTCCGTGTTCTTTAAAAACAAAAAAGAGAAGAAAACCGAAGCTTTTCTTGAACTGCCTGGGACATTTCGGTTGGTGAAGCTCTTCTTCTTTGTGTCTTCTATTTGGTCGTGGCTATGAGTTGTGTTTAGGGATGCCTTGCTCTTAGTTTCCAGCGGTGATCTTTTGGGTTATGAGTGGTGTTTAACTTGGGGAAGGCATGCATGCATTTCGTCGACAATTCCTGTGATATTAAGTTGTTAATGGTAGATTTTTCATGCAATCTTGGGGTTCAGTTCACCTGTATATTTAAGAGGTAGAGTGGCATGTTAATGTTTGAGATTTGTGTTGCGTGTGATCTTCATTGTCTACTATTTTTGGGTACTCTTTATGGTTGCTGGTTGTCTGAATGGTGGTTGTTGCGAGTGGAAGCCGTTAAGAGAGTTGCCGAGCTCAGTGGAAGTGTGTCTCAGGGGGGGTGGAGGTTTGCATGCCGATCCTATTCCTTCCCTTGGATCGATGTTACTGTTTTAAATTGCTTGTGTTCCGAGTTCTCCTCTTTCTTGTCCTTGCTTCGCACATATCTTCTTTTGTCTAAGGGATGAAGTAGTTATAGAGGTTGCATGGAAGTTAAGAGTTACGTGTATAACTTTAGTTAATTTTGGACAGGAAATCAGGCAGTTTAGAAATTGTGAAAGTTAGGGACATTGATTAAGAGAGGGCACGGGTATGTTGTTAAGGTAGTTGGCCCTGTAGCTGAAAGATGTTTAGGTATGGTTCATGCAAAGGTTCGGTTAGGAGGGGTGCGAGTGTGGGAAATGTTATTAACGAATGTTTTTGGGCTTCTGTATTGGAGTCAAATATGCGAGGTACTTATGTTCTGTTGCTTCTTGAAATTATGGTATTCTTGATCCCTTTTCATTAATTAATTATGCTCAAGTAAAAGGTGAATTGTTGATGTGAACGCTTTTCTATCTTGTTTGAAATCGGTGCGTGGGAGCTGGACTTCTGCGTATGTGCAGGATTGTATATATGAAGATTATAGATTGCTAGAAACTAATGTCATGCGTGTACTTTATATACTGGGATTATGGGTATATTATACCTTATTAATGGCGCATACCTTAAGGGATCAGAAGCTTTAGGACATAAGCTTATGGTTCTATAGTTGGAACATGCTTTGTTTATAATTTAAATTATAAAAGGGAGTTTAATTTAAGATTATAGCACTCTTTCATGCACCAATTTGGTTTCATATTAATTAAACTAAGGTATAAGTTAATCATATAAATTATTGTTAACCTCACTTAATTATAATTTATCATATAATCTAATTAGTGACTATAGTGTCTATTAATTAACGACAAGTACATATATTGAATACTTATTAATCGTATTTTAATTTGAGCTAAATGTTTACCTTATAAAGAAAAGTTATATAACTTAACATTTTACTATATTAGATAACTTCTTAATTAACGAATATAGAAATTATATTAAATTATAATTAGTGTTAATTCTTTAGGAGTTTAATTAATATAAGTTATATTATTATATGATTTATTAAAGTTTAAAGTGTAAGATTAAAATAAGTCTCAGTAATTTTGAATGAAGATCATTTATTACTCTTATTTTAAACTATAATTATTATATGGTTATTAAATTTTAAAGTGTATGATTAATATAAATTTTATTAATTATGAATTATTTAAAGTTAATAGATCTTTAATTTAATTAAATTAATAATCAAAATTATATTATATTGAGTCTTAAAGGGTTGTTTATACAAGATTTATAATTCAATTGCTCTAAGATTATGATAGTCTTATAATTTATTTAACTATGAATAATGGTATATTAACATAGATTTTAAATAAAAGATAAAACCTAGAAATAAATGTCATATGGTCATTTTCCCTATTAATTTCATTATTAATGATTACGAGTTACCTTCTTGTTTATATTATATTTTTTATACTTATTTTAGTTAGGAATTTGAGAATAATAATTATGTGGTGAAGATTTTTATTACTTGGCGTGATTTATATGATTCATAATTGATTGAATCCTCTGAGAATATTACTGAGTTTAATTATATATATAAATAAATAATTACAGGACCTATTGAGGAGCCTATTCACGTGTCCCCGAGACGCGTAGGCAAGGGAAAAGCCCCTGCAGGTCAGTGCTAAATACGCGACTTAAATAATTAAGTCGGTGATAAAATCACACACGCACTGCATAATAATTATTAAATTGTATGCTCTGAGATACCTCATGATATTCATATAAATATTCCAAGGCATCATATTGCATAAATCATGTTCATTATTATATAAGGCATTAACATTTCATAACATCATTTCATGGCGTTATAAGGACGGAAAAGTGAGATTATTGTGATATGATGAGATTGATTATGTGATGAGATTGATTATGTGATGAGATTGATTACGTGATGAGATTGATTATATGATGAGATTGTTGATATGGAAGTTGAGTACAGTCACTTCCCATACGCTGAGTTGAGGCGCGTATGTTGGGTATGTTGTGTATATTGTGTATTGTGATTGAATGTTGAGGGAATGCTGAGTACAGTCGCATTCCAGAATAATATTACGATTGACATTGGCCGGTTGTGATACGGCAATGAGAC
>CANYBF010075856.1:0-13690 GCA_948192965.1 Dalechampia spathulata
AAGTTAATTAATTAATTAATTAAATTAATCTGTGAGACAGAAAGTTTAAAATTGTAACTCAGGGACTAAGTCTTCCGCAAAGAACTAGTACAACGCATCGTTATTTTATAAACAGGTAAACACAAATTAGAATTATAAAAAAAAAAAAAATCATAGAAATCCCTTGTAGAGTAATTAGTGGTTTCCACGTATTGGGGATCATTAATTATTTTACGGGAGCATGTTACGGTAAGGCGTGACAATTCAGAGACTATTATAAATATATAGAACCTGTTATGATTCTTACAAATACGTGAATACATACATAATACCACCAAAAGCTATACAATAAGTACATAACTACTGCCACACTAGCTACACGACCAAAAGGGAGTCAGAGTATGCCTCAGAAGTCCCGTACCAAGTCGAGATTCGTTTGTCTCAGCTGACGACCTCTAATCCTTCTCTGTACGCTCACCCGAGGGCTCTGAACCTACGTTCATCAAATGACAAACGCTGAGATAAACTCAGTGGTGCTAGAAACACATAAACCGTTATGCACCATATAGTAAATCAGTATAACCATCATATCAGAACATTGCAACTTAGCATCTTATGCAATGCAAATGCAATTGCTCCTGACATTCTCCCTCATCCTTCTTTCTCTCATTCACTCTTGTTTTCCTATAATTGTGCACATTCCTTTCACACATACTGGGTCTCGATAGGTACCGGTACTCATCTCCCGTAGGAGGCCATATCACTGTGGAGTGCTTTGCACTCAATCCTACTGTAGGTCTCGAGACTCATCTCCCTTCTCGGGAGGTTACTTATCTAATGATTCCCGTAGGAATCCCATTTTCATTGTTGACCCAGTATGCCTAAAGCTGAGCTCTACCCTCATTTCTTACTTTCTTTTCTCTCTTACTCCATTCATCATTCATCTCCATGCATGTCAGCATGTCATTACAAATAATTCATTGTATATACGAAAGCTTGGACCATTCATCATATAATCAAGCAAAGGAAACAACCACATATCACACAGCAAAGGATAGGATACAAGCAGAAATACAAGCCTAGACTTGGTTTAAGTCTCAAGGCAACAGAAACAAGCCAAAGGTGGCTAAAGACATAAAGCTAGCACAAACCTGACAATCAAGCTACTGCTAGTATAAGCCGATGATCTTGTTTCTACTAGTCTCTAGCTTCTATTCCTCGTTCTCGTACGTTCGGAAGGCTTAGATATGCTCAGGGGTATATTGGATAGGGTTTAGGAAGGGTTTTAACGTAAGAAAAGGGAAGAAACTAAGGAAATATGTTCTATCCCAACCCTTAAAAAGTCAAACTTAAGTCACGTACGGCCGTACGGATATTGGTACGCCCGTACCGACCTAAAACTTCTGATGTACACAACCTCCTGCGAGCAATGGTATGCCCGTACCCCATTTGGTACGCCCGTACGTCCTCGATTTTCCTGACAAACCCAAATTCCTGCGAGTTCGCTTTCGGCCGTATAGCCCTTTAGTACGCCCGTATGCCCTCCAGGACCTAAAATCCCTATAGTTCCCCTGTCTCGTACGACCATACGGAAAAGCCGTACGCCCGTTCCACCCCCTAGGCTCCCATAATATGCCTATTGGCACTCCTACTCTCCCTGGTACCTGTTACAATCATCCGTTCCGATCCTAACAACACTTCAAACACATTCTTAACCTCATATACTCGTCGTCCCTCATCCAACCGAGAAGGCACGCTTCTCAATAAGGTGACGACACACAATGAAGCCAATAGATACACACATATAAGTACGAACATGAAGCCATCAATATATATTCATCCACATCCATAAACATAACATACACTCATTCAATCCTACCATTCATCTAGGCATACACACGCATACATGCATAACTCCTAGGGTCTCTAATACGGGTGTAACATTCTAATCAAATAAAAATCTTCTCAATCAAATAAAATAAAAACGGTCTTTACAATGCCTCAAACTTGCACCATGGGGTGCTAACTCAAATATGCAGGATATTGATCAAGTCTAAATAATGTTTAAACTTGGCCTTTGTCACTACCTTGGTCAATATATCTGTAGGATTCTTTGTAGTTCAAATCTTCTGGAGAAGTATCTCCTCCTCTTTGAGAATTTCCCGCACATGATGATAGTGAACATCAATATGCTTCGTTCTTACATGAAAGACTTGGTTCTTCGCTAAGTGAATAGCACTCTGACTGTCACAAAACACTTGAAGGTGTTTTTGACCAACTTTTAATTCTTTTAGCAATCCATGAAGCCAAATTGCCTCCTTCACAGCCTCTATAACTTCCATATACTCTACCTCTATTGTAGACAAAGCCACCATTAACTGTAAAGTAGACTTCCAACTAACTGGCGCTTTAGCATAAGTGAACAAGTAGCCAGTTGTAGAACGTCGCTTATCCAAATAATCTACGTAGTCAAAATCATAGTATCCAACTACACATTTATTAAGTGATTCATACCGCTCAAGTATTAAACCAACATCTATAGTATCTTGGATATACCATAGAATCCATTTCACAGCTTGCTAATAAACCTTAACATGATCATGCATATATCTGCTCACAACATTAACTGCCTGTGAAATATCAGGTCTTGTACACATCATTGCATATATCAAACTTCCAACTGCATTTGTATATGGAACTTTTGCCATGTATTCTTGTTCTTCATCTGTTTTTAGAGATAACTGGTTGCTAAGTTTCAAATAAGGAGCAAGCAGAGTACTTACAGGTTTTATATCTTCATTCATGCTAAAACATTGTAGTACCTTTTGGCAAATACTGCTTCTGTATCAGCCAAAGCTTGCTTCTTTGTTTGTCCTTATTTATCTCCATACCGAGAATCTTCTTAGCTTCTCCCAGATCCTTCATCTCAAACTCTTTACTCAACTGAGCCTTTAACTTATCAATCTCAACTTGGATCCTTAATGCTATCAGTATATCATCAACATACAAGAGTAGATAGATATAGGATCCATCTTGAAGTCTGTTCAAATATACACAATGATCATATTTACTTCTGGTGTACTTCTGACCCATCATAAACTTGTCGAATCATTTGTACCACTGCCTTGGTGATTGCTTCAATCCATATAACTATTTATTTAGCTTACAAACCTAATTCTCTCTTCCAGCATCTTTAAATCCATCTGGCTGAGTTATATAGATTTCCTCCTTCAAGTCACCATGTAGAAACATTGTCTTTATATCAAGTTGAGCTAGCTCTAAATTCAACTGTGCTACCAAGGCCAATAAAATTCTAATGGAGAAATGTTTAACAACTAGAGAAAATACCTCATTATAATCAACTCCCTCCTTCTGAGCATAGCCTTTAATTACCAACCTTGTCTTATAGCAAATATTATTCTTATCAGGAAATCCTTCTTTCTTTGAAAATACCCATTTGCATCCAATGACCTTCTTACCCTTTGGTAGTTGAGTCAGCTTCCATGTCTCATTTTTCTGAAGAGATTGCATCTCTTCTTTCATTGCATCTTTCCATCTGTCATTTTCTAAACTTCGGACAGCTTCTGGAAAAGTAGATGGAACATCATCTACCACTGGAAGTGCATACGCTACCATATCAGCAAAATGAGCAGGTTTGTGAATTCCCATTTTACCCTTCTAACAGCAATGAGCTCTGACTGCTGCAGAGGTTTTTGGGTTGAAACCTCCTCATCATCTGACTCTTTTTCTGTTATAAGAATCATAAATTATGGCTTTTTCTAGACTCACCACTATCTATTCAAACTCCGTCTACTTCTGTGTATACTCTTCCTGCTTATGTGAACCCTTAGTCTCTTCTTGTGTTACCTTATTCAACATAGCTGATTCATCAAAGGTAACATCCCTGCTGATGATGGTCTTCTTTGCCTCTAGACACCAGAGATGGTATCCCTTTACTCCAGCATTAAAGCCCATGAAAAGATCTTTCTTTTCCCGTGGATCTAACTTTGATTCCCTTAATGATAATATGTAGTAGAACTAAAAATATGTAAAAAATCATAATCTGTTGTAGGCTTTCCAGACCATACCTCCAACGGAGTCTTGCTACCTATTGCAGATGATGGCAGATGATTGACGAGATGTTGAGCATATATTACCGCTTCAGTCCAAAACTTTCTTCTTAACCTAATATTATACAGCATACAACAAACTTTCTCCACTAGTGTCTTATTCATATGCTCTGACACCCCATTCTACTGTGGTGTTTTTCTAACTATGAAGTGACAAACTATACCAAATTCTTGGCATACCTTTAAGAATATATCACTCTTGTATTCTCCATCATTGTTTGTCCGGAGAACTTTGATCTTTCTTCCTGTCTTGTTTTCAACCTGAGCCTTCCATTTAAGGAAAACTCCAAGCATATCATCCTTCTTCTTCATAATAAACACACAAACTCTTTTGGAAAAAATCATCAACAAAAGTAATAAAATAATGTCGACCTCCAAAAGATGGAGTTTTCGTAGGTCCCCACACATCCAAGTGCACATAATCTAAAATCCCCTTGGTATTATGGATAACTGTGCCAAATTTCACTCTTCATTGTTTTCCCATAACACAATGCTCACAAAATTCTAATTTGCAAGCTCTCGCACCTTTCAATAATCCTTGCTTGGCAAGAGTCTGCGAGGATTTTCTCCAGTATGTCCTAAACGCATATGCCATAACTTCATTGCATCTGCATCCTTCTTACTACTCAAAGTTGCTGTCACCACTATCCCAACAACTGTTCTACCTTGATAGAAATACAGATTATTCTTCCTCATACCTTTTAGCATCACAAGTGCTCCTAAAGTTGCTTTAAGAATTCCATCTTATATCATCATAACTAGACCTTTAGATTCTAACGACCCTACAGAAATGAGATTCTTCTTCAACTTTGGCACATACCAAACATCCTTCAAGCTTCTGGTAGATCCATCATGATTCTGCAATTTAATTGAACCTATGCTAACTGTTTTACATAGATTATCATTACCTATGTAAACAACCCCACCATCAATTTCTTCAAAATCAAAGAACCACTCCTTGATAGGATACATATGGTAGGTACAACCAGAACCCAATATCCATTCATCTAAATGAGATGTTGAGGGAGATACCACAAAAGAGAAATCTGACTCTGCATCACTTTTGTATTTTGCTATATTTGCATCTTGCAGAGCCTTCCTTTTATTCTTCAATTTTGGACAATCTTTCTTCCAATGTTCTTTTTCATAACAGAAAGCACACTCATCTTTGGCAACTCTGCTCTTTGATCTTCCTCTTTTCCCCTTTGATTTGCTTTGATGATGGCCTCTTGCCACCAATGCTTCATCTGATAAAATTGCTTTATTCTTCATTTTTTCTTGCTTTCTCAATTCATGATTGTATAAAGTAGAACTTACAGTATCTAAAGATACATTCTCCTTCCCATGAAGTAATGTAGTCTCCAAGTGTTCAAATTCATCAGGAAGAGATGATAATAACATCAAAGCTAGATCTTCATCTTCAAATCTGATATCCAAATTCAGCAGATCTGCTACTAATTGATTAAACAGGGTGATGTACTCATTCATAGTAGTACCTGGTCAGTAATCAAACCAGAATAACCTTTTCTTCATGAGGAGCTTATTCTGACCACTCTTTTTCAAAAATTTATCGTCCACCACCTTTCATAATTTCTATGCAGAAGTTTCATTTTGGAAAGCATACTTTTGCTCTCTAGACAAGCACGATTGAATTGTTTTGCATGCTAACCAATTTATAATACTCTAATTTTTATCTCCTATGTCATCTGGTTTTTCAGAAATGGCAATGTCAAGTCCCTGTTGAAATAGGGAGTCCATGACCTTACCTTGCCACATGCCAAAATGCCTAGTACCGTCAAAAATTTCTACCGCCAACTTCAGACTTGACATTAAAGTCCTCGACCATGAGGACATTGATGCCCCTGATGATATGATCACCTTTGTTGGTGAAGTTTCTGACGCCATTACAGACTCAAATAATAGTATTTAATATTACAAACAAAAGCTGAAGTCAAACCTTCGGCTCTGATACCACTTGTTAGGGAATCAGGTAATTTCTCACTCGAATTACAACAAGTAAATTATATTGATCGAGTAATTTCCAGGAAAGACTGTAAAACAATCTCCTAGACAGAATTACCTTTCCAAATAAATTTCCAGAAAATCTGGAGGGGTCACGTGGTCTTACTTAAAATCCAGTCTTCTTAGATAGAATTTATTTGCACAATATAATTCATAATACAAACGCGGAAAATAAATATTGAATACTATTAAAAATAAATAAATATGGAATAAAAGAAAATAAAGAAAAGAACACACCCGGAAAAATTTGATAACGGAGTTCGGTTAATTTTGCCTACTCTCCGGACACCGCTCTAGCAACCCACTCTTATTAATATAGGAGAAGGAATATTGATTTTGGGATGGAAAAATAAGGAGGGGGAGTGACTTATTTATATTCCTAAACCCCTTTTTATTTTTCTTACTTTTCCAATGTGGCATTAGGCTACATTTCAACAATTATGAGAAAGAAATAGATAAATGATAGATGATACAAAATATAATCATGATAATAATTACTGAGAGGGAAAAAATAATAAACATACATTTACAATAACTTGTTAATTAATAGTGAACAAAGAGTCGACACCTATAAAACAAAGGTTAGTCCACATATAATAGCATTATATTATTATACCATCATCCTAAGACATACATCATACATTATAAAATAAATCAATCATCATATGACAATATATCGTGCAATATATACTTATAATGTGATAAAATGGTACTCATACACACATCTTCATATAATATCATCAAACAGATAATATAAAATAGATACATTTCATGATAAATAAATAACAATTAAGTAATATTCTACTTCTATAAAAATAAATTAAATATCATTAACAACTATTTCATTCAATAAAAAGTTGTAACAATAAATTTTTTATAATAAAAGAATTGTTAGTGCAACTCTTGAGGCAGAAAACAATTGCTAACATAATTAATAATAAAAATAGAAATCAAATACAACAAAAAAGATAAGATTTAAAAATACAATATCAATATCAATATATCATCAACAATATAAAAATAATGAAAAGAGAGAAAAAGAAAAGAGAATAACATCTTTTCTTAAAATAAATATAAAGTCAACATGATTTTTAGAAAACAAAAGTTTTAAGAGAGAACAAATTTTAAATCTAAATTATTTAATAAAAAATTTAAATTTTTACTAAAATTTTTGACTAATCAAGAAAATATAAAAAGATATTATAAGTTTTAATTATTTTTTTAATCAAATTATTTCTTTATATAGGGAAGTGATCATCATTTACTTTCCAATGTGGAAAAATGATCTTTTAAGGTTACCTAGTAAAAATTTTTGCTAGTAATTTTTGAAAATGTTGCTAGTATAAGTACTTTGCCAAAATTTTGAAAATTAAAATAAGTTAAAAGACTTTAATTTTTTAAAAATTAAAAAGCATATTCATCATCAAATAAAAAAATCAGATAAAATTTAAGTTCTAACAAGGTGTCAAACTCAGTACCATTTTAATTTTCTATTATTATATATGATCAATATTTACTAAAAAAAATATTAATTTTATAAACATTTTTAAAATTTTGTTATTTTGATCATTATTCAAAATATATTCTTCAAACTTTGATCCATATTTTTTTATAAAAATATTATTAATAAAAAATAGGATGATATATATTTTATATCATATCTAAGTGTTTATTGATTCGAGCTAAAAAACAATGTTATTTGAAAGTGAAACTTTTAGAAACAATTAAAAATCTTGAAATCTTCGGATGATTTATTGGTATTTTGGAGGCAGAAAATTGGTGGTGGGTCCACGTAATTGAGGTTGGTTTCTTTGTTTTGGCTTTAAAAGATGAAGGAAGGAGTCGTAAAATGTTTGGTTGTGTGTTTCAGTCATCACATGTACAAATTCTCAAACCAAGCATTATAATTGTGGTAGGGACTGATTGTTGAGGACCACACCAACCTCTGATCCCTTTTCTATTTCTTTTAATTAGGATTGGAAATAAATGAATCCTTGAACTTAGTATTGTTATTGAGTTGATTACAAATTACACTAAGAATTTAATCATTTAATAAATATAAATTATAAAACATATTATTTAAAAAATAATATACAAAACCAAAATTAATAAATTAATTCAAAATAAGCTCCAACTCTTTTATTAAAAAACTTAAATATTAAATTCTCAATAAATTAAAAATAACTTGAAAGAAAAAATAGGGAGTTTGGAAGAATGATGGATGAATGGATTGAGATGGTCGAAAAGAAACGGGTGGGCGTGACTCTTCGGGTCGTCAAATCACAAAGCCTTTTTTGTCAATAAATAAAATAAATGTTACTTTAAGGAATTTGGAAATATCATTAATTATATAATTTGTTATTAGTGACTTAATATTAATCTAATTGATATCCTCTCATACATCAAAATCACAGATGACTGAATCCAATTTATGAAATTAAATAATAATAATAATAATAATATGAGTAATCTCATATAAATTGAGATGAAAACAGCTGTAATCAAATAATAATAATAATAATAATAATAATAATAATGATAATAAGAACAAGACGAACTGGTAAATAAAGAAACAAGGGGGTGTGTTTAAGATCCCACGACAAAGGAAGGAGCGTGTGGAGTTTGGCAGTCATCCAATGTCTCTTGGCTTACTGCTTTTGATTTGATTTTCCTCTGCAATCATTGCTCAAATGATGATCAGATGATTTTATATAAATAAATAGCCGGGCTAAATTTAAACTGAATCAATTCTAGAATATGTTTAAAGAATTTTAATATCCTTAGTTTGAGGGTCCTAGAAAGGAGACCCTTTTACCTTATATTTTGATGATTTAATGTGTCAAGAGACCCCTTCTATTTCATTATTAGATTTGGTGAAGATTGCTTGTCCAAAAGAATTATACACTTTTGGATGTCCATAAAATCCATTTTTATCTTCAAAGCATATAAAGACTTTCGTGTTTGAATCTCTCATCTTCTATTTAAAGAAAAAAGTAAAAAATTAATATTATTTGAAGGTAAATATAAAAGAATACAATTTGAAAACTTGATATTATAATACTATTTATGAGAAACATATTGTTCCTGTTAACTCTACCTTCCAAATTTCTATTGTGATAAAAGCATGAAAAACCGTAATGGACCCACGTGTTTTTGACAACCAATTAACACTTCATCTGGTCAGACTTCAAAGTTTGGATGCCTTCAACATTGTTGTATAAGGATAACATCATTAAAATTAAAATGCTTTTAAAAATATCCATTTTTGGTTATTCTTTTAAATATCATTTTAAATAATAATTTTAATAAAAATAAAAAATATAATATCAAACGTGCATATTTATATTGTAAAGAAGAGTCGTATAGTTTGTACTTTTTCCTTTTCTTTATTAATTGGTTATGTACTATATTGGAAAATATAAATATTGTCCTACATTACTGTTAGTTAATGATTAATATATAATAAATTATTTTTCAATATTTATTAACATGGTATCAAAGAAGGTTTTAACTTACTTTCACATTTTTCCTCTTTTTTCTTTTTCTTTACTTTTATTTTCTTGCTAACCAAATAGGAAAACCCTTATTTATATTCTTCCTTTGTCACCTAAATCAATATATTCATCAGATTTGTTCACCAATCAATCTTCATTTCTTCTTTCTTATTTTATTTTCTTTACCTATTTACTTTTGGTGTCTACCTCATTTCATTAACCCTAGATCTAATGATTTCCTCAATCACACCACTTAATGCCTCTTCCTAACCTGTAATTGATGATACTACATCTCATTTGTACTTACATCCTATAAGACTCACAATTTTATTCTTGTTACTCCTGATTGATAGCTATTAATTATACCACATAGACTCGATCCTTTTTGTTAGCAGTCTCTATTTGAAATAAGTTTGGTTTTTTAAATGGTACTATTAAGAAGCCTAAGACCACAAACACTTCTTACTTGGCTTGGTTATGGTATAATAATCTACTTATTTCTTGGTTCTTGAGATTTGTCTATACATTGATTGCATATACTATTTTCTACATGGATATTGCTGAGTTGATTTGGAGTAAACTGTGTGAATGGTTTTCATAACCAGATGACAACAAGATTTGTCAATTGTAATCTCTTCTGTCCATTGTTCAAGGTACTCATTTTGTTAATGTGTATTTCACTGAGCTAAACAGTATTTAGGAAGAACTCCGTATGTTTCATCCTTTCCCATATTGCTCTTATAATAAGTACTTAGAGTTGCTTTCAAAAATTCAAAAAGGATTATGTGTATGTGTTTCTCAATGGATTAAATACGATGTATTAAGCCATTCATACGCATATCATGTTAACAAAGTCATTTTCTACTCTTATCAAGCTTATAATATGGTGTTGTAAGAAGAGAATCAATGGAGACTTCATGCCAATTCCTTTAATTTTTAGGAGAATGTTGTCATGGCTTTTGAAAGGATCCTGTTGTCATTACTAAAACTATTTACTCTTTTTATGGAAAAATAGGAATTCTCATGATCAATGCTATCGGATAATTAGCTTTCTCGCACATTATAAGTTTGATAAGAATTCCTAACGATATTTACCTACACAAAGGAGTTATTCCAAGAAATCCTTTAAACCAGTTGTAGCTAATCAAGTTTCTCATTTTGCTACTGAACCCTCTTTAACTATAATTTAGAGTACTACTGGTCTTGGTGTTAACTTATCTAAAGATCAATTAGAATGCCTACTATACTACTCAATGATTAAATTATTTCAACCAATTTTGCTTCATCATCATCAGTTATCATGATTGGTAATCATTATATTTCCTGTTTATATTGTATTTCTCTTTCATTCATGTCTAAAAATCATTCTCTTTTTTGCTTTGATTCTTTGACATGGGTGGCTGATATTAGGGTTACATATCATGTTATGTCTTCCTTATCTTTGTTTGATTCTTACATTTTTATCTTTAATTGTCATGTGCATTTACTCAATAAGATCAAGGCTCCTATTACTCATATTGGGACTGTTAAACTCTTGCCTACTATTATTTTACATGGTGTTTTATGCGTCCTTTCTTTTTCATTCAACTTACTTTTAATTAGTAAGTTAACATGTATTAAGTAATATTCTTTTCATTTGTATAATGATCATTGTGATCTTTAGGACTTATCACCCATGATGATGATTAGGAGGGTTAGTCTCCAAAATGGACTTTACACTCTCGAGTAAAATAAGCAACATCAGTTGGCCATAATCAATTGATACATTTATTAATACATCTAGTTGCAATGACTTTTGTAAACTTTGATACCTTAGGTTTGGTCATTTATCTTTTGATTGTTTATGTTTACTGTCTTCTATTATTCCAAATGTTACTAGTTATGATTCCATAGCTTACATTGTCTGTTTACATGCTAAGTTAAAATGATGTTCATTTTCATGAGTCAATTTTTCCTTTTTCTTGTACTTCTACTACACCTTCTCATACATCAACTCTTCCTTCTTCTGTTTCTTTTAATAACTTTGTCTATTCTTTGATTACTTCTTCCCCATCCAACTCCTTGTCTTCATGTCCAATATCATTTGAAATTGCTTCTTTTTAAAGAAATTCTTATGTTTCTCAATTACTTGCATACTTGAATGATTATTAGGTTTCCTTGTGAAATTCCTTCTACTATTGGCAACACGTGCGATTTTAGAGTGGTTCGACCAAACTTTTGCTTACGTCCACTTTCTCATAAGTCTCAACTTAGGGTTCCACTAAAATCAATCAATTACAAATGGATTTCCAAATGAATCTAATACCTTAATGTTTTCAAGGCTTATACTCAAACCTTTACAATATCAGTTCTCACAGATAACTCAATTACAAATTAATCCCCAAGGATTAATCACACACTAATCCCACAAATAATAAAACCTAATCTCTAGGTTGTAAGAATACAAACAAGAAAGTAATGAGGAGTACAAGCTTAAACTTACTTGAAACTGATGAATAAGCTCAAGGAAAATATGCTATGCAAAGTCTGGAATATTAGAAATCAAAGTAATGAAAGTTCTTACAAAAACTAGCTGTTTGACAGACTTAAAAGTCTATTTTATAAGTCACGTACGACCATACTATTTTTGTACACTCGTACGAATTCAAATATATTCGTTAGAAAAAGAGAGGGAAAGGTGGAACGGTCGTACCATCACTTGGTACGCCCGTACCAAACCAAGTTTCCTGACAAAGCCATTTTCCTGCGAGTTTGCGTACGGCTGTACCACCAATGGTACGCCTATACCAAAATAGGTTTCGTGACAAACCATTTTCCTAAGAGTTTACGTACGGCTGTACCGCCCAATGGTACGCCTGTACCAAACTTTATAAACCAGTACTCACTAGGTACGGCCAGCCGTATGGCCGTACCACTCAACAACAACATTTGGTACGCCTGTACTAAGACTGGTACGCCCGTACCAACCCATAAAACATTATGGAAAACTGCAAATAACTTAAATTGACTCACACGTGACTCATACATCAAAACCTAGGGTATAACACCTTATTATCTCGTTAAGTCCCTACAGTGTCTTCTTATTTTACTTCTTATCCAATTCAATCTTACATCTCTTATTCTGCTCTTTCTCCTTTGCATCATCATTTCAATCTTGCCACATCCTCTATCCTTGAACTATCTGCTTATTCTCAAATGGTTTAATATGATCATTGGGTTACTGCTATGCATGAAGAGCTTCTTGCTTTTAAACATAATAACACTTGGTCTTTGGTGCCTTTACCTTTTAATCAACATGTGATAACGTGTAAGTGTGTTTATAAGTCAAATATAAGTTTGATGGGACTGTTGAGTGCTACAAAGCTCAATTAATTGCTAAGAGGTATAACCAAAGTTTGGATTACCAGGAAACTTTTAGTCTTGTAGCTAAACACACCACCTTGCATTTATTTCTTGCTTTAACCATTGTTTATAATTGGTTTTTAGCTCAGTTGGATGTTCATAATGCCTTTCTCAATGGAGAACTTGAAGAGGATGTGTACATGGAGTTACCTCTAGGGTATCCAATTCAGGGGGAATGCTTATTAAAATCAAATACCATGCCTCTTATATGCAAACCACATTAGTGTTTGTATGGTTTGAAGTAAGCATCTCATCAATAAAATGCAAAACTTACAAAGTGTTTATTGGCTAATGGTTTTTGATAATTGAAAATAGATTACACACTCTTTACAAAGCATGTTTGGCAATATTTTTTAGCTTTACTTATGTATGTAGATGATATTATTATAATAAGAATAAATTATAAAGCTATTGACTGTTTAAAAGAGAATTTAAAGGCTAATTTCAAGTTGCGAGATCTTGGATACTTAAAGTTTTTCATAAGGCTTGAAATAGCTCGAAGTAATAAAGGAATTGCAGTTTATCAAAGGAAACTCTGAATTTATTACAGGAATATGGATATTTGGGTGCAAAACCCTATAACATATCGATTGAAGTAAATCATAACATGCAACATTATTTATAAGATTTGGTCAAAGATATGATAATGTATAAACAACTAGT
>CANYBF010075932.1:0-24547 GCA_948192965.1 Dalechampia spathulata
TTATTCAAATACAATGTATATTTATACACTTAAATGGATTGCAGTCCAAGTTTACTTGGTTGGCCCAATAACAAGGCCCAGGACGGAATGTAACTTTCTAACCCTAAATCAGCTAACCCTAATCCTTTACTTGCCGACTCACATTCTTTTTGCCTCCCACCTTCTCGTGTGTTCCAAAACCTTCCATCTCCTTCATCTGAAACCCTCGTTTGTCAACCGCCGCTTCTTCTTTCCTTCCATTTGACTCGTTTAATTTCTCAGTTATTCTCAATTAGATATTTAGATTTTGACACTAATGATTTATAATTAATGAATTGATATATTTTAGGGATGATTTAATCTTGTAAATATCATATGTAAATTAGGTGTTTGATGATTTTGAATAAAATATTTGATTTATTTAAAAATTAGTTAAATATGATATTAGATCATGTATGTGAGGAATATGGAATAAATGTTAGGTAATTAGGATCAATTATTTCAATAAAATTATTTGATGTTGGAAATTGGAGTAGATTTTATGATGAATTTATGAAATTTATAACTTAAATTATAGGCATGATCCTATGGTATATTTTTTATATGTTTTGGATTAATGAGTATAGTTTTTGTGATAAAAATTGGAGAACGATCCAACAGTCGGATCTTAAGTTATAAATTGGTTTTTAAAAACTGTTTTTGATATTTATGGGGAATTTAAATTTAAAAGAATATAATGTGTGATGGAATATAGATAGCAATTACTAGTTCAATATAGGATGTTATTTGAATTTTTATTTTCATCAGATATATATAAAATATATATATATTAATTTATATGGATTACAAGTACAAATTTATATTAGTTTTTGCTAATAAAATATATAATGATACATGTAATTAATTTTGGTGAAATATATTTAATTGGATGATTGAAGCTTAAAAAATAAGTTATTTTAATTGTATTGAAATTCATTAATGAGTTGGATTAAATGATAATAAATGTTGGTTATAAGTTAGTTAAGGAAAATTAAATCTTTTTATATAAATATAATATTATGTAGTTGTTAGTAGGTATGTTGTTGCAAATGTGTGGATAAAAATTATGTTATATGTTATTATAGGTAATGGTTTGGAAGGTACCAAATAAGTGTCTAATCCATGATTATCAAACATTTGCGCCTACATACTGGCAAGGGGTTGTATATGTATATTTTAATTAAATTAAATACATGGTACTTAGATAATATATTTGTGTATATGATGTTTGTCTAGAAGCGGATGAACAACTATTGCTTTATTTGCTTTATGTATTTTACATTATTATCTTATGTTTAATATTATGT
This sequence comes from Dalechampia spathulata, assembly GCA_948192965.1. Taxonomy (NCBI): domain Eukaryota; kingdom Viridiplantae; phylum Streptophyta; class Magnoliopsida; order Malpighiales; family Euphorbiaceae; genus Dalechampia; species Dalechampia spathulata. The sequence continues at coordinate 1,326 of CANYBF010075932.1, forward strand.
TGAGTGTGTGTCGATCCTTGTTGACTATGTTGAAAATCTATATTATGAATGTGGTGATTGATGTTATGTTGTGATGAAAATGTTTGCATTGTGAATGTGTTAACAACTTGGTTTAATAATGTGGTTGGGTTCTTGATTTTATCATTGCAGGTATCCTATTATAAGATTTTCCTATTACAAGATACAAGATTATCCAATTACAAAATTACATGGTTACAAGATACAATAATTATTATTACATGATACATATACATGTGGTTGTGTGTTTTATGAACTATGTGACTTGTATTATTGATATCATTTATTTGGATGTGGTGAATTAAATTATTCATGATATTTAAAGTTATGATTTGGAATTAATGTGGTATGTGTGGTTAGATGATTATTCTACTATTATTTATGGTTTTATATATAAAATTATTTATCTATTTGTCTAATTATTTTATTTGGTTGTTTGAACATTTTTTATGTCATATATATATATATATATATATATATATATATATATATATTTGTTGTATAATTGATATTAGTTTAATTGGGTTAATGATAATTTAGTTCCCTACCTTGTATAATTTTCTCATTATGCATATGGAAGCTTACTCCTACAATTTTAGATTTTATAGGTTATAGTTATTGAAGGTTGATAGTATAATTGTTAATCCCTTGCACTATATCATTGTATTATTTTTAAAATAGTTTTAATTAGGTGTGATAAGTATTACAATATTACAAATTATATTATGTTTTAGAATCTTACATATTATAAGAAGTTTGTAGAATTAGGATAATTTATACCATGTTGATCATGATCCCAATTATGGATCCTAATAGTTATTATGCATTCAATTATATATTTACAATTGTAGTTAATGAATTATAATTATAATTATTATTATTTTTAAATAGAAATAAACATCAAGGAACATCATATACTAACATATTATGCATGTATTTAATAATATGAACTGCAATTTTATAATTTGAAACACATTTTTATTATACATTATATTATAAATCTGTATTATAATTGTTTTAATAGTTATTTTTTATTACATTTTTGTACTACTCAAATTATGTGCAAATTATATGAAAAATTACTTTAAAAATTAAAGAATTAAAAATAAAATATGTTACAATTAAATAATAAACATCAATGAAAATATAAGGTATTAAAAATAAATTAGTATTTTCTATTATATATGCAACAAATTTAAAAAAACTCACATATTTATATCATTATCAACTTATTCAATAACATTACTGTTAGACCCTAGGTTTTGAATGTTGTATCACGTGTGAGTCAATTTAAGTTATTTGCAATTTTCTAAATGTTTTTGTATTTGGTACGGGCGTACCAACTGTTGTATGTGAAGTGGTACGACCACACGACTGGGCGTATCAAGTGTGTATTGTTTCATTGGTTTTGGTACGGGCGTACCATTGGTTGGTACGGCCGTATGTTAACTCGCAGGAATTTAGTTTGTCAGTAAACCTGTTTCAGTACGGGCGTACCAATGGGTGGTACGGCCGTACGCGAACTCGAAGGAATTTAGTTTGTCAGTAAACTTGTCTCGGTATGGGCGTACAAATGGGTGGTACGGCCGTACCAAGTGATGGTACGGCCGTACCACAGTTCCCTCACATTTTCCAACGGCTAGTTTTGAATCTGTACAGGCGTACAAATACTGTATGGCCATACGTGTCTTAAAAATTAGGTTTTAAAGTCTGAAAAATGGCTAGTTTCATAAGCACAACTTTCATATCTTTTTAGCTAACGAAAATACAATCACAGAGCATCTGTTCTTGAGCTATTCTCACCAGTTACAAGTAAGTTTTAAGCTTGTTTCCTCAATTGCTCTTTGTGTATTATTGTAATCATTGTGGGGTTGGTGTGAGATTAATCCATTGGGGATTATTGTATTTGAGTTGTTTGTAAGGATTGAAATTGTAAAGGTTAGAGTGTAAACCTTGAAAACACTGTGGATTGGATTCATTGGTGAATCCTTTATTGTAATTGATTGAGATTTTAGTGGAACCCTAAGTTGTGACTTAGGAGAAAGTGGACGTAGGCAAGAGTTAGCCGAACCACTATAAATCGCACGTGTTACCAACGCTTCCTGGGACTTCAATTACATATAATAATAATAATATACAAACAACAATAAAAAATAAATGTTAAGAAAAAGTCTTACACTAATCAATTGGATTTTATTTTTCTCATGTTTCAATGTTTATTCAATACTGTTATAAACTATGATTAAAAATAAAAATATAATCTTCAAATTTTCTTCGGTCTTTAAAATCTCATCAATTAAAATCAATTTTAAATTTATAAACTCATAATTATTTTTAATATTATAGAGTAAAAAATGCAACATGCATTGAATAAAATATATACTAGATTTAAATATAATTACTCATAAATTAGTAATTTGTATATTTTATTCATATATATATATATATATATATATGCACTACATAAACATATTAATACAGTTAATCATAGCATAATAATAATCGAGAGATATTAAAGATCTGATAAATAAAATGACATGAATAATATTAAATGTTAAACAAAAGTGTATGAAAAAGATGGAGGGTTGATTCTTACTATATATTTTTATATTATTTGAATTAAAAAAAATTATTTAAGTTTTTTAGTTTAATATGTAAGTAAACGGATCATAAAAAAAGAATATTGAATTTTTATTTCGCATTGCTATAACTCCTTGGATTAATTTTTGAAAAAATAATATTGATAAATCTTAAAATTGTACATGTTATTTTAGTGTAAAGTACATATCGTTAAATTAAATAAAAAAAAAGTATTACAATACTAAAATGAGAATAAGAAAACTCACATGAAATTGGTTGATATGAACTATTAAGTTTAAATTATTTACTTGGTGTTTGATATAATTAAACATTAACTTTCAAGAAATCAAATATTAAAATGTAAAAAGTTAAAATAAATATACAATAAATTCAATTAATAAAATTTTTATATTATATTTTATCCTTCTAAAATACTAATATTTTTATGAAATTTTGGTTAATAATATACCATATCAAAATTTAATGTCCAATTTAACTTCTAAACTTAATCGGTAATTATTTTTAGAAACATTTATTTTAATAATTATAATGATAAATTGACATATAATTTAAATGAAATAATAATTAATTAGACGCAAGACAAATGGCGTATTAGCAATGGGTAGACGTTGGAGGGTACCGATCCGGAGCAGAGATGCGCACTGCTAAATGACCAGAACACCCTCAGAGCAGCCTGTCGGTCAAACTTCACCCCGAGAGTGCCATTACAAGTTTTGCTATCCTTTTTCCCCCATACAAGCTTGTTTTGTCGTCCTTATCCCAACCTCCTCCCCGTACGGAGCAGTAAGAATCAGAAAGCAGCGGCAGCTCCTCGAATGGGGTTGGTGGTAAATTAGCAAAAGAATAGATATCTAAAATTAAAAATCATAATAATACCATCGCACATTCCTCCAATGGCTAGTCGCCAAGAGAGCATTTCTTTACACATTCATGCATCTCATGTCATATGTATATATTCTTGCAGACAGCATGAATTCCAACAAACCTTCGTCGCCTCCTCTACGCCATAGTCGTGAAACAACCTGTGAGTCTCGAGTGCTTTAGTTTTTCTTTCCTTTCCATTTCTCAGCACCGAGTGAAAGAAGAAATACAGTGATAATTTAGAGTAATTTTATTTTGCTTTGTTTTCTGTGTTCTTTTAGCTTTTATGTGTATAGAGAGATTTTGTTCTTTTTATAGTTCATGATTTCGTCCTCTCCAGAGCGAACATTATTAGCTGTTGTTTTATTTTTTTATTTTTGAATTTTAATACTTGTTTGAGTTGATTAACAGAGGAACAGAGGTGATACTGAGAAAGAGAGGAAAACAGGAAGAAGGGAAAATGATGGCAATTGTAGAAGATGCAAGTGTAGAATCCGGGATAAGTGCAGGTTTATCTTCATCGTCGAGCATGGATTCAAGCGTATCAACATCATCCAACGATCAGGATCACTCCAGCACCAGCAACAACCACGATGCACGGTTGCTAATGGAAAAAAGCATCTCGATTCAGCCACGATACACCAAGGTACAGGTTCAATCTCAGCCTAATAGCAACCCGCTGAAGAATCTTCCGTACCATCAGCGATCCAACGGTGGGGTTATGACAGAACTGCAGCAGTTGTTCTCTAAGCTAAACCCTATGGCTGAAGAATTTGTGCCTCACAACGATAATCACAACCAGCATCACCTTGGACTTCTTAATGGTTTGAATGTGGGCTTGTATGCCCAAAGCAACAACACCAACAATGATTCTTCCTTTATGCTTACCAACGGCTTCAGAATTGAACACCACCCTGCTCTAAAGGTAAATGTTTAATTTTACCCCATTTTTTATGTATCAAGTGTAAAGAACTGAAATTTAAAGCTCTGGTTCAGTGCTGCTGGAGTTGTCACGACTTGACTAAGACCTAGTGTTGGTGAAACTTTACATTCAAATTGATTATTTGGTCGCTGAGAAAACCAAGAAAAGGAGATTGTGGAATTTGGGTTCTGTATTTTGTATATATTCTTTTTATGTCTTGAAAAGCCAACTTCGCCAGGTGGTGTTTTTCTCTTCACTTTTATCTTGAACAGCGGTGAAATGTTATCGATGGAAATCTTGTAAGCTTAATTTGATCCGATTACTGAGCAGGAATTAGGCATATGTCACACAATCCTCGTTATTACTAATGAACCCGTTTGTTGCTTACAGAAGAAAAACCATCAAGGAAAACGGAGGATGAACAGCAGGACTACCGTGGCTCAAAGGGAGGAGATCATTCGCAGGACTGTTTATGTGTCAGATATTGATCAACAGGTATAGCGTCTTCTGTGGTCATTTGCAATTTTTACGATTTCTCTGGTGATTATTGTCTGCAAAATTATGATTGCCGTTTTCTTCTTGGAGTTAGGTCACTGAAGAGCAGCTTGCTGCCTTATTTATTGGCTGTGGACAGGTAATGCAATTCTTCTCGCTTATCTAATCAGCTCTCACCAGAATTGTGTTTTTAAACAGCTTCCTTTCATGTCCAAAGGTGGTGGACTGCCGTATATGTGGTGATCCCAATTCTGTCCTTCGTTTTGCCTTCATCGAGTTCACTGATGAGGGTACTGCTACCCGCTCACTCCAATAAATTGATGCCTTTTTTATGATTATGTTTTGCATGTGCTTGTTAACGTGAATCAATTTTCTTATTGAATCTCTGGTTTGGTTAAGCAGAAGGCGCACGAGCTGCTCTGAACCTAGCAGGGACAGTGCTTGGGTACTACCCTGTGAGGGTGCTCCCTTCAAAAACTGCTATCGCACCTGTAAATCCAACCTTTTTACCAAGGGTGAGAAGTAATTGACAGTTCATATATGAGATCATGTTAGGTGACAGTAGGCCGTCCCTACTTGCTGACCGATTGGTACCTTGAATTTCAGACAGAAGATGAGCGCGAAATGTGCACAAGAACTATCTACTGTACCAACATTGATAAGAAGGTGCTATTCTTGATTGTTCATTCAGTCACATGTTGACCGAAAGGATCTCTAATTGGATACACACTAATACACTACGTGAATCACATTTTTTCCTCAGGTTACTCAAGCAGATATTAAACTCTTTTTCCAATCAGTCTGTGGAGAGGTTTGTGGTTACTTGTGGTGTTAAATTGGAAGTTACTTTGTTAAGCATTTCATTTACATAAACATCCTTCATGATGCAGGTTTATCGCATGAGGCTGCTGGGGGACTATCAACACTCTACTCGCATTGCTTTTGTGGAATTTGTGATGGTAAATGCTTCTTACTTTTGAACCTTGCGAGTTGAATGTTTTACAGTTTTAATTGACAAAGGGTAGGAACTTCAGAAAAGCTTATATGAGGTGGCGAGGGTTTCAAGGAAGTCTTAGGCACGCTAAGCTCTTGATACGGGGTTTTGCAAATTATATGGTAATGGTGATTAGACTTCCTTTCCTAGCAATTTCCTTTCAAAGGCGAATCAAGCAGCTTTTGCCTGTAATTCATATAGAAAATGACAAGCAGTGGCTGGGGCCCTTAAAGCAGTTAGTAGAGAAAGATAATAATTTTGAAAGATGTTTTTCAGTATGTTCACTTATGTTACATGCATAAGACTCGTAGACCATCCATTTTTTGCATTCAGCAAATGCCAGCTTAAATTCTTAAAATTGGAGTGATAATGACAACACGTTAGTAATTCCAATGTGCTGCTGCTCTCATCTAATTTTACATTATATACTAGCTTTATAGTGATGTTTGTGATATTCAAATTCAAATGTTTTGTAAAATTTATCCCCTCAAAAGTTTGCTATATTCAGTGGCAAGTACTGATGCATAAATTCTTGGGTTTTCTGCGTTGTCTTGTTCCTTCCTATTGCTGTTCACTTTCTACCAGGTTTTGACATCCAAAGTTCTACAAATTTGTGCAAAAATTAGATGCAAGCCATCAAGCTTTTATTACTTTTGATCTCATTAGTTTATTATTATTTTTTTATGTAATCTTACCTTTGCATCAATCCATGTCCGTGACTTTATGTCGCTAGTCTTTCATCAACTAAAAGATCATGCGGCAATTTTTTGTTGGCTTTGTCAGTTGAGGACTGCTAATCTAGGCTGCTTTTTCTGTTAACATGCTTGAATTCGTGAAGAATGAACTTCTGCTGAGCTAATGATGCCTAGTAGTTTGTTACCTATACGACCTTTAGCATTTTCTTCAGTCATCCTTGCTAGCTTCCAAGGTTATGATGACGCGATACTTTGGGTAACTACTTATGGTGGGAGAGGAGAGTTACTGGTTTGTGTTGGAAAATGTCACTGCAACCGAGTTAACTTTTACTGTAGTAGTAATGTTGGTCGTATTGGTAGTAGTAATGTTGGTCTGTCTGTGTTCACTTGTAAAATTTGCAGTGTGTTTTGTGCGTGTCCTCATCTTGCTTGCTTCAAACTAATCTGCTTGGATTTGGTTGCTACCAGGCTGAAAGTGCAATTAATGCACTTAACTGCAGCGGCGTGGTTCTTGGATCATTACCTATAAGGTGAGATAGTAAGCTGCTATATTTATCTGTTGGTTATTGACAGATGCTGATGATACCTCGATCTTATCTGCGATCAGGGTGAGCCCATCAAAAACACCAGTTCGCCCACGTGCACCTCGTCTCATGCATTGAGTTGTACGCATCTGATGGGTGTGTTCCACCCGGTATTAGTTTTATTTAAATACGTACAGACCCCACAGGTAAAGAGGTTTCGCACTGTCATTTTTTCTCCTTTGCGCGAGATCTTTGGTATGTTTTTGAACGATATTACTAGTGTAGTTACTTTTATAGAGTTGGAGGGAAGATGGCAGAGGCTATCTATGGTAGGGTATTAGGCGTGAAGGGTTTCGTAGAACTTGAGCCCAGAAACTTCTTTTGTATGATCATTTCACGGTGTTGGATCTGGAGCACCAGTGGATGTCATCTTGTCTATTATTTTATTTAGTTTAGTTTAGCTTTTCCTTCTTTCAGTTTAATACCTCCCAACTGCATAGCGATCCATTCAAATATCAAGCACTACTGCAATTCCCAGATGGAAGAATCGTAACTAGACAAAAAGAAGAAGCCCAAGTAGTGCCTGTTTCCTTCTCTTGTAGGTACGACATAGTGAGAGCAAAAAAAAAAAAAAAGATAATCATAAAGAGGGGAGGCCCAAGTAATCTGGCATGCTAAACCAAAACTGGAAAGCAAAGCGGCAAGGGCAATAGGCTTTCCTTTTCCTGCTTCCGCATAAGATGCCTTCTACTGCACGTTGTCGGCCTCAAGTCTGAACTATTTTCACTCCCTCGTGTAAAATAATGTAATTGTTTTAAATGATTTTACAAATTCATGCATATATATGGTTGTTAATATCATGAGCACTTTTCATCTTTAAAATTAAGAATAAAAATACCTTTTGAATGTTTAAGCAAATTTCTAAACACGTAATTGATTGTGAAATCCTGGCCATTCTCGTTCTTTAGTCAACAATTATCATCCCTGCTTTCAAACAAATATTTGCTACCTTTTAGAGATTAATCACTCTCTTACTTATATTTACAGTAATCACCATTAAAGTAATGTTTTTGGGCCACCATTTTCGGAAAAATTACACTTAATTTATATGATATGATTCAAAAATATTATATTTTAAGGACAAGATATATTTGAAAATCTAATAAAAATAAAAACTTGCATATTATTGCACAAAATTAATTAATAAAATAATATGAATGGATGTATTTCCCTTCAAATCAATTGATTGATAAGTGAGTTTTAATTATGATAAAAATATACTAAAATCATGGAAAGAGATGGGAGCAGCCGTAATCTAATATTTTCAACGATTTGCAGCTCAACAGTTGCTTCTCCAACTAACCACCCCTTGCTTCTTCTATTTAATTGCTAACACTGCATCCATGCTATTATTAATTAATGGGGGGTTTTTTTGTATTCAACATGTGCGCTTCAATTACGTATGCGGTTGGTGAGTGCTGTAAAAATAACTTAATTGCATGACAAGATTTATAAACTTTATGATATATGGCATTCATTCATCATCAAAAGAGAAACCCAGTTGGCGGCATCACTTAAACAAATTCCCTTTTACGTAAAATCATGACCGCACGTACGTGCATTCAACATGCATAATTGAAACAGTTGAAGCAGTATTATCAAAATTAATCTAGCTTATTGATCCTCCTTTTCTGTTTGTAAGAGTGGTCCTCGATCGCGTGTTCATAAATGCTGATTATGGCGTATTAGCAACATTAAAGCTGCCCCTAATTAGCCATTTCACAAGGGTCTTTGCTATATGAAGCAGACTTTGTAATCATGCAGTAATTGTTAAATTAAGGATTTTAATTACGCCCATAAGATCTGGTGCCAAACTCTATTTATATAAATGCGTAACTCAAAGATTAGATTTGCCAACTTTAGTTTACTTTCTGTAACCAGTGATTCAACTGTAACAAGAAGGATTATGGTAATGATTGAGCTTATACTAACTAATCTCAATTATTTAACCTAACACGATTTCTTACTAATCTAAATTACTCAAACCCAACTTTAGTAATTTAGTCATTCCCATCTGGTTCCTTTTTTTTGCTTCTTTTTTGGGATAAGCTTAAGAGTCTTTTCACAGATAATTATCCCAGACAATACTGGTTCATGAACTTGCAACCATAATCATCATCATCATCATCTTTCTTGTTTCCTTAAAATTCCTTTACCACAATGATATTTGCAATACATACATACATATACATGCATGTGTGGGCGTGTGTGTATATATATAATTAAGGTAAACCAGCTGAATCTGGAGGCCTGCATCAAATGAACTTATTTTTTTGGAAAAAAGACATATTACAACAGTCATTTGATATCTATCTGTAATGAAACCATATGTATATGTATATATATATAAATGGAAGTAAATAATATATTTGATCAATAATTGGAAAATGATGACAACTTTTATAAAGCAGCTTTATTGAGATTCTACAGAGGGAGAGAAGGGACTGGGAATGGCAATGAAAGAAGCTTCATCAAATCAAGTGGTTGTTGTTAAATCATCTTTTTTTGTTTATTATTTGTATAATTTGCTGGCGAAATGGGGCCTTTTGCTTTGCCTGCGACGTCCATTCTATATATTATTATCTGCCGAATGCTTTATTTTTCTATTTCCTTTCTGTAATGTCAAAGGGATTGATTGTCTTTAATTCTATCCCAACATTTCTACATCAATGCCACAAGTACAAATCTCTTTATATATATATATATATATATATATATATATACATATCACCTAAACTCCCGGGTGCATCTAGCTAACATCAGCCGGGGGCCAATTCCTACTCAGATTCATTTTCTTTTAATTATATCATCATAATCAACTTTTATTCCTTTCCTTATCCAATATTTACAACCCTACTCTTGATTTTTCATATAATATTAATTATAAACTTACTAATAATATAATGATATATGTTAATTTTTATTAAATATTACATATGCATTAACTTTATATTAATTAATATGTAATTATCATTGATTATTAATACGTAAAGAATAATTAATATATATATCATTTAATGAAAATACACATATTTCACCGTATCTTTAATAAATATATGGATTCATGCAATGATATTCTACTGGATGAAATAATTTGCAATGCAAAACCTGCAAGAAAAAGCCCTTTTATAAAAGGCAAAGTCTAAAACAATCATTGAAAACTTATAATGACGATAGATAAATAAAAATTTCTATGGCAGCACGCTGTTACAACCTTTGATGTAAAAAATAATTGTTAATAAAATTAATAGGGATTGAGAATTGTATGTAAGTTGAAGAATATGTTCATAGTTAATTTTGGGAGGGAGGAGTTGTGAGCTGCATAAAAGGATTAAAATGGTTGGATTTATCAGTTTCTTGCAAAATACGGCAAGGTCTATGTTTGGATTTGATTGCACTTCATTATGATTTTCTATTGTGGATCCATTCTTATTCTTCTCATCATTAAGAAATCCTATAAAGTAACATATATAAAGAGATAACCACAGCATTGTCTCGTCTACACTTGATCAAATGGGTCTCCCTTTTCAAACCTTCATCCCCTCTCATGCAAAATTAAGGACCCGTCTTGATCGTGTCATCTAAATCTAATCTCCTTATCATTTAAAATATACAAACCTATTCCTTTATATAATAATGAAGCTTTTATTTACTAAATGAGAGTATTGATTCTATGTATATAATTAATATAAGATTATTCTTAAATCTTAAATTGTTAGTTAAGATATGATGTTAACCCACGTCATGAATTGCACAGAATAAAACCAAAATCAAGATCAAGAGAAGGGTAATGAATTAAATGGAGAAGTTCATGAGAGGAGGAGGAGGAGGAAGAAGAAGAAGAAGAAGAAGAAGAAAAAGATAGTGGTAAGGTAGATAAATATCAAAAATCAACCACAACCAACCACAACAACAACAACAACCCAAGTAACAAGTGGTTGCTCCGTCAATTGTTTGGGCACAAATCATGATTATCCATGGAATTTAGGGTTCATCATTATGGCTCTGCCACTATCCCTAACGGATTTTGATCAAATGGGCTCATAGTGCTTCCGTTATACACACTTTTTAACCACACTAATCTCCTACATCGATATCCTACAATTATCACCATCCACTTAAATCTTTCCTCACTCGCCAAATGCTCAAAACCCTCTTATCTTATGTTATGCGATTACCATCTCTTTTGTTTTGTTTTTTTCTAGTAATTAAGGTAGTTAATATCTTCATTGATTCCCCCTCCATCATTATTTGTTTACTTCTTCATTTACGTTACATGCTCTCTTGCGTAATCTTTGCATCATCATTTTCTTTAAATTCTATCTTTTTTTTTAATTTAAATAATATCTACTCGATTTAATATCGAATTAAACCTAAACTACTATTATTCTATTCATCTCTAACTTGAATCAGATATGAATCATATACGTATGATTTTAACAAATCGAATTAAAAATAAAATTTTAAAAACTCAACCCTCTTAATTTTATTTAAATCAAATAAGTAAAAAGCCACATGCCTGAATTCATTATCTTTCCATTATTTTGTATAAAGCTAAAGATTATAAATATAAAAATGTAACTTGATGTTATAATATACACACATTATTTTTTTGTGTTGCTTTAAATATTTAATTATTCATCGAGTAAAGTTTATACAAAGTGTTGGATGCTAAATTGAAATGAGAGCTTTTTGAAGAAGTCATTTGGGTTTTGATTAGGAGCTAAGACCCATTTGGTACAATTGCCTCTTGGGGTAATCATTCCCTGCCCTTCACTCACCCTCAACGCATTCTATCTCCATTTTCTCCTTTCAATTTCTTTTTTGACTTTCTTCAAGCTTTTTTTTAAAATGTCAAAATTAAATAAGTTTTATAAATATTTATGTTTTTTTAAAAAATTATAAAAATAATAAAATTTTTATAAAAACATATAACTTAAATCTAATATATATTATAAAATGATTTATTACAAATTTATCATAAAAAATTATTATTTTTTATGAAATCTTAAAAAATCATTCGATATTATTATAAGATATAAAGTAACATTCATCATTTTATATCATATTTTTTAAGTAAAATTATTTTTTAAAATAATATTCTTAGTATGAGATAAATATAATATCATAAAATCATTTCATTCAAAAACTTGAATCATTAAATAAGGTCCATAAATGACATAGACATGTATCTTTTAACTCTTTTGATCATAAATATTATAATATTATATTATAAAACTATTTAACCTAACTATTACATGAAATTTATAAATGATTATATCTAATAAATATAATATAATAAAAAAGGGTCACTTATAATTTTGATTTTTGATTTTTAATTTTAAATGTATTATTTTAACAAGATTATTAATATATAAAATCTATGTTATATTATTATTTAATTATTTTAAAAATTGATAGATAATTAATAATAAAATAATATATATTTTTAAAGAATGCAATAAAAGTAAAAATTTCAAGCTGTATGTGCTGAATGAGATGGTTAGTTTTTTCTTTTTTTGTTAGTTATATGATTTAGAATGACATTGATAATGATGATAATAATAATAATAATAATAATAATAATAATAATAATAATAATAATGATAATAATAGGGTTATAAGTAATTCCTTATTAATTAATGCTTAAATAATTAAATTTTTTATAAGATTTTATTTGATAAAATTAATGATTATAATAATAATTAGTTATTTTAGTAATTAATAATTATTTAAGTAATATTTAATTGTTTTATAGTAACTATTAATATTTAAATGTTCATGTTTCAAATTAAAAGTAAAATATTCAATAAAATAATATTTAAGTTAATTATTTGATCTAAAAGGTTAAATATAAATATAAAATACTGAGAAAATTTTTTTGAAAATTATGGTATCTGAATTCTAATATATTTAAGATGTAATTAAATAATATAAAATAAAATAAAAATATTTTGTTTAAATTAAAATATTAAACCCTATTAAAAAAATACCTTACCCTAATTCAAAAAAATGAATATCTCATTATTATAAATATGAATTTTTATTATAATAATAAAAATAAAGTTATACATTTAATCACACATATCATGTTCACGGCAATTTTCCAAAAAGATAAAAATTATATATTTTATTTTATTGTTAATTTTATTTGATAAATATTTTTAAATTTAATGAAATTTGATAATATTTTACTAAATATTTTTTTGAATTTGGTGAAATATTATATTATATTTTTCAATCACGTTTTCTATTTTCTATTAAAGCTGCCGATTAAAACAGCAGTTAGAAAAATAGATAAATAAATAAGTATATATATTTATAAAGAAATTAAAAAATGAATAAAATCAAATACTTAATGTTAAAAAAAAAAAAGAAAGTAATATCGAACACATGATGGAACTGTGGAAAAGCACGTCAGCTTTGTCCCTCACAGTGAGTGGTTGCCGCCTCGACTTTTCGTAGAGTATATTTATTTATTTGTATCTATATCACTTAGAAAGACGAAGTTGTTGGTTTGGATCATCATGATGCAACCAAAATTACCTTCATACTCACAGTTCATTAATCAAATCTTACCATAACATTCAATTTCAGACTATTTATGTACGTACAATATACAAAGAGGTGTAAAAAGTTGAAGAAAAAGGCCTGGCGTGGAACTCGTAACCATGCAGGGCACGTGTTTATATGTATACACAGATATCAGAAATAAGATGAGATGGGCTCTGCGATTGCAAGTGATGATCATATTATAGGGGTAGTTTTCTTATGCGAATAAAGATGGAAATGAAGAACATGCTGGAGGGAGTGGCAGTGATTGTCAAGTAAAATTGTGGGTTTGGAATGATAGATAGAGTTGGTTGAGTAGAATACAAATAGTGAAACAGAAAAAAGCACGTAAAGAATAGAGAGAGTCGTGGGATATCAGAGAAATGAATGCGTAGGTTTGGTCCTGGAAAAGGCAGAGGCGGATCAATGAAAGCTCAGTGGCTCCGAACCCATCATCATCTCTTCCTCTTCCTCCTCCTGCCTCTTGTCGTTGAGTTGGTTCCACATCTAAAACCTCTGCCAATGCTCCTCCACAGATTCAAACACATTCCAATTTTCCTTCTATTTGATCAAACGCGTTCCAATTTTTCTAATAAAGTGTCAGCCATGATTTATATATTCTTATTTACAATGCAACCAAGTGAATGAAATCATATGAAGCAATTAATAATTTAATTTAAATATAGTACGTTAATGTGAATTTATGATGTAAGAATAGAAATTTAATCAGTAGTAAAGTAAGAGGTGATAGGAAAAATAGAGGAGCAATATCTACGTAAATGAAAAATAATTATAATTAAATAAATATATGGATTGTAAAGTTTAATATAATGTTTTTAAATATATATATATATATATATATTATGAATCAAATATATTTTTAAAAAATGATATAGTTGAAACAAGAAATAAATATAGAGGGAGTTTGAAGATAGAAAAGGTAAAAAAAGAGGGAGAGAAGGAGAGGTGGTTATGGAGGTGGTTTTCAAATAGATATTAAGGTCAGGGGTCACAGTTTGAGATGGAGGCGTATCCTCCGCTCTTTGTATTTTCAGGGGGAATGGGAGGGGACATGGACCCCACTTGTTAGCACCTATACTGTGGGACCCTTTATTTTGCTTTTATTTTGGCTGGGTCCTTCTTCCTCGTCGTTTGAGTTCGAGACTCAGGTGGTTGGCTCTTCTGGAAGCCTTAGTCCCCACATTAAGTACACAATATGCCCATGATTCCATAACTTTCCATGCATTCTCTTCCCATTATAAATTATCATCGCTGCATTACCCTTTACGCACTTCACTCCAACCTCACCCCCTTCCCCACTTCCTTAACAACTTTGTCCCTCCCCTTTTCTTTTTCCATTTACCGTCCCCCTTTTTCCCCGTTTTTTCTTATGCCAGATGACATGAATCTTTCGATAAATGGTCAGTCCCAGGTCCCTCCTGGCTTTAGATTTCATCCCACTGAAGAAGAGCTTCTTCATTACTACCTCAGGAAGAAAGTTGCCTACCAGAAAATTGATCTCGATGTCATTCGTGAGGTTGATCTTAACAAGCTTGAGCCTTGGGACATTCAAGGTGCCTACCCGCTACATTTTATCTCTAATCTCTATGTTAATTGCTCCTTGATTATCGTTTACTTTCATTCATCTGGTTATGATTACAAGGTTGACTTGTGTCCATGCAGAGAAGTGCAAAATAGGATCTACTCCACAGAATGATTGGTACTTCTTCAGTCACAAAGACAAGAAATACCCGACAGGGACCAGAACCAACCGAGCCACAGCAGCCGGATTCTGGAAAGCCACTGGTCGCGACAAGATCATATACAGTGGGTTTAGAAGAATTGGATTGAGAAAGACGCTTGTGTTCTATAAGGGAAGAGCCCCACATGGCCAGAAATCTGATTGGATCATGCATGAGTACAGGCTTGATGATAGCTCTCATGACACCACAGTAAGCACCATCATCTTTTACTTTCTTCTTTTCTGTTCCTTTAATTTGGCCATCTCCATGTATATATACAGACACAAGCTAAGATACTTGTTTCATGAATGGTTAATTTAATTCAGGTCTCAAATCCAATAGGAGAAGCAATCTCCGAGGAGGGATGGGTGGTTTGCCGTGTATTTAGAAAGAAAAACTATCAAAAAACCCTAGAGAGTCCAAAAGGTTCATCAAGCTCGCTGGATTCAAAAACTCAGATGCTTGGTTCGGGAAACGATGGAGTTCTAGATCAAATTCTTCACTATATGGGTAGAAGTTGCAAGATGGAAAA
Organism: Dalechampia spathulata; assembly: GCA_948192965.1. Taxonomy (NCBI): domain Eukaryota; kingdom Viridiplantae; phylum Streptophyta; class Magnoliopsida; order Malpighiales; family Euphorbiaceae; genus Dalechampia; species Dalechampia spathulata. Next base: position 17,322 of record CANYBF010075932.1, read on the forward strand.
TGAATCTTTCACCCACTTGTCCAGCAACAACAGCGCTAGATTTCTTTCAGCTAACAACACAGGCATGAATGCCGAAACTTTACATGAAAGGTTTATGCATCTCCCAAGGCTAGATAGCCCAACTCTTCAAATCAGCAGCCCGTCTTTTGATCAAGAAAGAAACTTCAAATCTTGTTATCAGTCATATGACGAGATGCTGTCATCAGAGAACAATTCCTCCACCAACCACCAGCAGCAAGGCAATGGCTTTGACATAAGCTCCTCATCAGTTCATGAAGATAACAAATCATCATCAGGGGTTAATGACTGGGTTACTTTCGATCGTCTGGTAGCATCACAGCTTAATGGTCATCAAGTAGAGACGTCAAAACAATTATCATGCTTTAGTGACCCAAATGGAAGCTTTGGTCTCTCATCTGATGATGACATGCAATTATCACACCCACATGTTCATCCCAATAGATCAGATCAACTCAACTCTCAGGTCTACGGTACTACCAGCGAGAATGATTTGTGGAGTTTCACAAAATCATCCTCCCCGTCCTCATCAGACCCATTGTGCCACTTATCCGTATGAAACAACAACAACAACAACAACAACAAAAAGCCCCTATCGTCACAACATATATTATACAACAAGCTTCAAAAATCTTTTAGGTATGTTGCAGTAATATACGTCATGATATAAACTACTACTCTGTCCATATAAATGCATGTATTTGCATAAATAAATCAAATACATTAATTAATATTTTAAGATAGGTTGGCATTGTCATCTAATTGTCACCTTTTTTTCCGTTAACGACGTCGTCCATGCACTCATTTTAATTTTTTATCAGCAAGTCGTGCCATGATTTGCACTTTCTACCTGTTAATTATATCAAATTGCCTGAGGTATTATGCTAATTCGTTATTTACATTGAAAAAGCTTGACAAGCTAATTATAGCTCTTGTTGACTTCAATACATGGGATGGGGTCACTTGTACTAAAAAGAAACGTTAGTGGCACAATACTGGGAATCGGTCATCTACCAAATTTCAAAAATCTGATCGACTGCTTGTCATGTCTACAAAAAAATTTACTACTTTAAATGGTCTCGACTTGTTATGCGTATGATTAGAATAATACACTATACGCCCTCGCTGCAAGTCAGTGCATCAGAAAATCTTGGTACTTGTCCCAAGTGGTTCTTTCTATTCTTTTCGGTCTCCTTGTTTCTTTTTGATAAATAATACTGAATAACGGAAGAATCTTCAGTTAGATCTTGGACAATAAATTTACATATAGGATTCAAGTTTTTTTTTGTCTGAATCTATCTTTATATGAGGATGGATTAAAAGTTTGCATGATAACTTGGCTTAAGCTGTAAAAGAAATAGGAATCATATGCATGTAAAAGTGGTCATTTCTGTTGTAATGACTGAGTGGAAGTTGACAAGAAACATTAGAAATGTATGTCAAAACTTGGTAACAATTTCGAACTGTAAAATATGCAGTCGACTCCATCACAAGGTTTGATATGCATATTGTCAGGCCTGAGAGAGAATAACTTGAATAAAGGCAACTGTTAGACATTATTGATGAATCACATTCTGTGGAGCTAAGAGAATCAAGTAAAAATATTGGATGCATTGCTAAAGCAATCTTCGAACGCTTACTCACCTCACGACTTGATCTTGTTTACGTTAAAGGGGAGTTTTCGAATCCCATCTTATTAGCTACCAACATACCTAGAGGAAAGCCAGAGAACAGCCCCACCAAGTTACACTTGAAGAACTCATGAGTAAGGAACGAATGGGTCATCATTTGAAATTAACCATGACATGTCAGCGGTGGTTGTGCTATTTACTGAAAGCTATGGAAGGATCCACCCCGCAGACAGACAGAAACGCATATTTAACCATATAATAATTTACATATAGATGATGCTGGGATGACGACAGGCAAAGCACATTTTCTTGGAAGCTTCTGTGCGTCCTAATGCTAATTATTTACAAGCTTAATTTTAAATTAGGCAAAGAAATGACAAACCAAACGAGTAATTTCTTCGTTGAACTTTGTCCATATACTTTACCATCTGATTGGGACTAATCATTAATTAGTATTAATGTTTACCAACCGATATAGATTAACTTAATCTTCACATTAATAGACTTAAGTGTCTTCGCCGGTAATTTCTGACATGAATGGATAACAACTATCGGGGTTCGGGACTAAGTTCTTACAGTAACCGGGATTAGGGATATAATCAAGCATATGGATCATGGGACAAGGCGCAACCACTATTCTCCAACATATAAAGCAAGATTAGTTTGGTATGGTGGACTGATTGAACCCGTTCGTTATTCTCCAACATACTCATTACCATAAGTACCATTACTTTCACACTACCACTATTCTTCGTATTAATCCAGCAAATATTAAAAAATTTTATGATCTTTCATAAAATATCGATATTTATTCACATATGTAATCAATCATTAATCATCTGTTAATATTTTTCTTCAAACTTATCCTAAATCAATCCAATCACTACATGTACGAGATTGAAGACTAAGGAAGAATGAAGAAGGAAAATAAGAGGGTGAATTTCTGTTGGATTTGATCAACTTTCTTAGTTGGAAAAGGAGTTTCACCAAAGGACCTATTGCACCATCCACTACCTGCTAACCTATGGGGGCATCTATAGAGTTGAAAATCTTCAAGCAATCAAACTTTCAATCATCACTTCATTAAATTCAGAGAAAAATGTTTTTTGGGCTTTGGACAGAATTCTGATGGCGTTTGTTATCATCATCATCATCATCCAGGTTGCATTTTATTATTTTTATATTTATTTTGCAAACTGGTCGGTGGCTGAGACAAGTACATACATTTTTTGTCTATTCGTTTCCATTTTCTTTGTCCTTCCAGCAGAGAGAATAGTTGAAATCATTACAAAACAGTATGAAAACAGAATCTTAAAATACTATAATACAGTGGAATACATATCCAGATTCCATTTATATTTTTTTCGAAATTAATAAATAATTGGCATTTTGCTTTAGTATGAGTGGTCATATACGTATGCATCTGTTAGAACTGAACTATCAAAGAATGGAACTGATCACAACCTTATTGCGAATGGCTTTAGTTGGCTGGTTGGTTTGTCTTTTACGAGCGTATGACTTTGGAAATGCATGTCCTCAATCATAGGTGGTTTGAAAATTGGTCAGAGTACTACAATTCATTACTAAGATCAGTTATGATTTTGTCGTTGAGATTATAATTCTGCTCGAATTTTTTTTTTTTGCTTCGTATTTCTTCCTTCTTTATCAATTTATTCGGCTTCTTTCTTTTTTAATTTGCTGTTTTGATTTTTTTAAAAGAAACATAAACCAAATATTTTCATATGAAAAATATATTACTTTCAAATTTAAGATTAATCGGTCCAATAAAATAATCTTATTTCCATTTTAGATAGTAATTTAATAATTAATATAATTAAATGTATCATTCCTTCATGTTTTTTTTATGCAAATGTTGTATTTTTGTAAAGTATTATAAAAAAATGATTTTTAGAGATTCGCAGAGTTTAATAAATTTTTAATATAAAATATAAAGATATATTATATAAATTTAATATGATAAAAATAAAGAAAGAATCCACTTTTTTTATAAAAATTATTATTTTTTTATAAACATATTATTATATTTCAATCATCTTTAATAATTAATTCATTAATTCTTTAATATCAATAATTTTAGATTTTTATTTAATTTTATTCAAACTCGATTTTAATGATGAATAAATGATTGAGGTGAATATCCATAATCAATCAGCTTCATTTATACCAAAATTTCAGTAATTTCGTAGGCTTGATGGGTTCGCCCTAGTAGCCTTTTCAGACCAAACATGCATGCATGTCGTAGTCCAAAGACTGGTTCATTTTTCTTTTTTCTTTTTTTTTAAAAAATTCCCATTTTAGTTTGTGATTTTCTCCCTGATTCCATTGGCCTCTGCAAGAGTTTGTTTGATTTCATAGTAGTTCAGATAATGCTTGAAATGTCAAAGGTTTTTTTTTTTTTTTTCAAAAAAGAAACATGTTGCTAGATGTAGATACAGAGGGCATACCCTTAAAGTATAGGGTGGTGGTTCGAGGAAATATTATGGTAAGTCCAACATAATCAGTCGTGTAGGAAGATAAACTATTTGGTAGATATAATCATGGTTATGACAACACTAATCCACCCCCAAAATTCCCATTCCCATATCCAATCATTTCTATCTGGAACGTTGCTCTCTTCTCTTGCCATGTCTCTTCTGTATTTCATTACAAATATCACCCACTTTCAAGTCAACGTTTCTTCCCTTCTATTTCAATGATGGTAAAAGATATTACTGGAAAATTATTAAATTATTAATCAATATTAAATAATTTCGTAGAATTTATATATTATATATAATTTAATTTTATAATTTTTAAAATTAATGAAAATTTAAATTTTATTAGTTGATTGAAAATATAAATTTCATAGATTTTAATAATATTTTATAATAGAATCAAATAAATTACATTTTCTTATAAATAAAATTGAAAGAATTTGAAAAATTAAAAAAAATTAAATTCTATCAAAATGAAAAAGAATTAAAAATTACATGTATTATTTCATTTTTTCAATAAAAAATAAAATTTTAAAAATCTATAAAATATTTGATTTTTTCGTTTAAATTAAATAATCTCTTAATAAACACATATATAAATGCATAAAATATATCATTAATGTTCCTTAAATTCAAAAACGTGTCATATAAATAAAATAATAAATGCATCATTTAAATTGAAATCAAGTAAGTATTTAATATATTTTGGATATATTTGGATTGAGTGTATTCATTATGTAGGGAAAAAAACTATGTGTTCTATAGTGATTGATTGAGTAAATAAAACGGGTAGTGAAATGTAAATGAAGAAGGCAGAGGAAATGATATGGAAGTGGAGGAAGAGTTTTGTAATGATAGTTGGAAGACAAAGTAAATGAAAAATTGATCCTCACGTATGAGTTATTTAAATGAAAAAAGGAGGAGGAGGAAGAAGAAGAAGAAGATAGTGAAACAGTACAACGACACTTCAACGATAAAATAAATAAGGTTTGGTGGGTAGGCCCACTCCACAAGCACTAACCTACCTTCACCTTCCTCCTCCATCATTTTTCTTCCAAATTATTGAAACTCTGCACCCCCATAGTTGAAGATGTTTGATTGAATGATTCTTGATATCATATTAAATTTTTTATAATTGAAAAATTTATAGTTTTATTCATGCAATTCTTTTTGTTAAATAATATATTTTAGTATAAGATAAATGTGATTGTATATTTATTTATTCGTAGTTTTCGATAAGGGTAACTATTAGCGTGGATTAGTGCCATACTTTGCCCGAAAAATCAGCAAAAACTCAAAGCTAGGACAGGATTTTGTGATGGATCAGGAATGGTGACGTGGGTTCAAGGATCAGTACTTGAATGATGCAAATTTAGAGATGATGATAATATTCATGTCAAGGACAAACAAGAATCAGGGGTTATGCTGTTTCTGCTAATGGGGTGGGCATGGGCTGGATCTTGGAAATTCCGACAGACAATGGATCCGTTCATGGGCTTTACAGGATGACCCAAGTTTTCCGGTCTTCTTTAATTAGTGCTCCCAAGAACTGATTCAGAACTTACCTCCGCCTTATCCTGTATTTAAGTCAGACACCAGGAATCTAATCCCATGTTATGGAGACATTAGCCGCATAATTTGGCAGACTTGCAGGCTAGAATTCAACCCAGTAGCTCTCAATCTTTCCTTGAAATGTCAAACTGAAAATGGCAATAAGAAAGTTGCGTAGAAAGTCAAAAAGCATTCAAGATCTTAAAGATACATGCAAGATCTGAACAAAACTCGGTTAATCAAGCTCATTTAATAAGACTCTGATTCGATTCAAAAAATACACATAACAAGAATATGATCTGTTTTAACTTATATGATCAGATTGTTGGATCTGATAGGACTCTTTTGTCTCAACGAAATCCTAAGCTGAGCCTTTTGACACTCGAGCTTTGTTCCCCAGTATCTGCGTCTAGATCCCATTGCTCGAACTACCCTAGGGAACTCTACGTACCCTTTCATCCCTTGCTTTATGTGGGGATTCTCTGCTTCTGAAGATGCTCTTGGATGAATCTCTTCTCTTGAATAAGAACACCTGTTAATGTTATCATCCCACGACTTTTCACTCAACCACAGCTTTTTAAGCTTTCCGGATGAGTTACAAGCAGCAGGGCTGCTCTTGTGATCTTGCTGATTCCTCCTCTTTACTCGTTCTTCTTGTTCATGCTCATGTTGCATCTTCGGTTTTGAATAATGATCAGCTTCTTCCAACTGCTTACTTCCTAACAGCTTTTCTTCATAGAGAATCTTTGCCTCCGCAAGCCTCATTTGAACCCTTTCTTCTTTTAGCATCTTTCTTTCCTCCTGTATTTCCCTTTTCATGCGATCAATCTCCGCTTTATCTGTTAATATTTCTTGCGCAAGCTGTTCACATGCTCGCTCAAGTGCTTCTCGTCCTCTTCTCTCTTCAGCTACCTGTTTAGCCAGTCTAGCATTCATCAACTCCCCATTCTCTCGAGCCTTTCTTTCATATTCAAGCTCAAATTTCAGTTTAAGGATCTGGGCTCGGGCCAAGTCTAGCTCAGTTTCCATTATCGGCATAACGGAGGTGAGATCCAAAAATGAAGCAGCTGTGTCTGGAGCAGAGAGAGTGGTTTGACAATGTCGATGGTGCAAGTTATATAAAGGATTCTTGTACAATTTCCAGGGTGGGCAAGTGGCAGTAGTGATCGGTTGTAGAGGAATGGATTCTTTCCCGGTATTTTCTGCCATCATTATGATCTTCAGTGTTGATTTCTTCGTTTCTTGTTTGCTTTGATATGCTAAGCCATCTTTCTTCTTTTCTCCACAGGCCCTACTGAGGTAATCCGGATGAAGTTTGAGTTGAAGAAGTAGACATTTAAAGGGCAAAAGGTCGTGACCCGTGCACCTTGTCTTAATTATATAACCAACTATGATAGAGGTGGCCTTGCCTCTCAATCAAGCCTTAGATTTTATTTTTATGGAATCCGTACATTTAGATTTAAATCATGTAGAATTTGGGAATCGAACGCTGTCTTTTACCGGTTTTTTTACTAGGGTATTGAAAACGTAT
>CANYBF010075982.1:0-10997 GCA_948192965.1 Dalechampia spathulata
CGAATGCCTCTTCGTCTTCCACGAAGTTGACGATGGTTGCGCTGTCCAAAACTTCCACGCTCATTTTTGCTCTTAATGCTTTATAACAAACTTTCTGGGTTTTGAATAAGAAGTTGATGGGATTAGTTTGATGTTGATGAACGAAGAGGTGGGTTTGCATGATTAGGTTTATATAGTTGTGGTAGTTACAGAATATGTGTTAGGTTCGAAGAAGAGGCATCGCCGTGTTGGTCAATTTTCAGAAACTTTTGCTTTTGGGCACATCGTTTCCATATACTACGACCTTATGGAAGCGACCTCGTATGATGCTTCTAAGATCCGCTACTTTCCATCTATTCATTGTCAAGCCGACTTCCTCAGCATTTTTCTATTATTTAATTAAAAAATTTAAGAAATACTAGGTTTTAATATTGAAGTATTCATACAGAAATAAATCATTTTAATATATATCAACTTTTAAATACCATTTTCACAATTAATAAGGACAAATAAATAAACTTGTCATTAATGACATTTCAAGTTCTGAGGTGTACAACTTAATTTTGAAAAGAAAAAAAACTAGAAATATATTACTTATTTGTGACAGAAGAGGTATTTATCATCCATATATCATTAATTATTTATATTTCATATATTATAATTTTCATACATGTAACTAACTCTTCACTAATGATAATTTAATTTATTTAATATAAAATAAAAATTGTTAATTATTAATATTTGTAATTATTATTAATGACAATTTAAGAATCTTTGAGAGGTATGGAAAATGATAATCCATATAGGACACAATAATTTCCTTGCCTAATCAAGACGTTGAACTCGAGTATATATGGAATGCTTACTTCATAATAAAGGTATGTAAATTCATCATTCTTTTAAAGGATCCTCCATAAATTATAATTTTTTTATAAATTTTCTAATTTAAGTATCAAAGAGGCACTTTGCGCAACTTTTTTCCATAATTCTAGGTAAACTCCGATAATGTTTATCATATTGACATTATTTGTGAGGAATGCTTGTTTCCAATGATTCATTCTTGCTAGTTCAAAACCCTCAAATCATGAGTCTTCCAACTCATTCGAACAACTCTTTTATCTTACCACCTATTCCTCCAATTAAAATCCTAAAAGAAACACATATTCTTCCCAATCTATTACTAGAACTTAAAGAGCCAAACATTAAAAATTTAATTAAACCAACCTAATAGGAAGTGAACAAACCTAACCATTATACAAACTATGATGATCATTACTTAGCAACTAGAACAAATGCAACAATAACAAGATAGACTTCAAAAGTAGTTGGAATAGATGTAGAAAGATAAGCCTAAACAAGACAAAATAATGGGAGTTGATTAGATTGAGAGTTGAATGGAATAAAATAGGTCGAATGATAGACTCATTTAATAAAAGAATACAAATGAGTAAAGAAGATAGAGCTAACAACCAATTGTACCACTCAATGGAGATGGTATTTTCTGAAAATTCCTCTTTAACCTTACATATTTTACAAGAATGTTTTTCATGCAAATTTTGAATTCCCGCCTTAGATGCATACAACAGGAAAAGTGATCCAATGGACCACATAAAAAAATTCTAAGTCTTTATGACAATCCTAGAGACATCTAATGCTATGCTATGTAAAGTATTCCTTACCACTTTCAAGGGTCTTGCTCATAAGTGGTATCAAAGACTAACTCTCAAACTCATTCATGATTTCACTTCTTTGGTAACCAAATTTAAGGCACATTTCATTATAGGGGTAATACAAAATAAGTTAACCTTTAACCTTCAAAAATGTCTTTAACAAGAGGAAATGTTATATGATTATGTATAACATTTTAGCAATAAAGCTGCTATGGTCGAAGACTTAAATCATGACATGACCATTGATGCTTTTACCAATAATATCACCATGAAAAGGCTAGAAGATTCTTTAATAACTACCTCTCCTAAATATTATTTAGGATTGATGGACTGAGCATAGAATTTCATTTGATTAGATAATGAAAATTGATTGAAGGAGTCTTGAAACTTACTTCAGTAGGATGGTCATTGGGGATGTTTTGATTCATGACATTAGGCTCAAAGAGAGTCCAAGTAACAACTAAAATAGGTTGATGGAAGGCAAGGATTTTGGCCCTATTACCATTACTTCATCTAAAGTACTTACATGGATTCAATAAGAAGATGTAAAGGGGACAACTAAAGCATTTCATTAAGGAAAAGAAGTCTATTAAATAAGAAGATGGATAAAAGGATAAACACCTTAGAGTAGCAAGTGTAATGGATATTATTTTTGAAGGATGCCTAACTCAATCTAATAATAAACAAAAGAGAGGAATGGTACTTTCCATTAGTAAAAAAGAGATGCTAGACAAATCTCCCTTTGATCACCTTAATAATTAGGAGAATATATTAGTTAGTGGACTTCATCTATGACTATGGCTTGTACAACTTTCTAGATGTCACTTAAGGATATCATCAAACCCATATGATAAGGACAATGGGGAAAAGATGGTTTTCATCATTAATCATGGTACATACTGTTATATTTTTTTAGTTTAAAGAATGCAGGTGCCACCTACTATCAAATAATGAATAAACTTTTTCAAGACATCATTAGTAATGTTACAGAGGTTTACATTGATGATATCATTATTAAATCTCTATTTGAACAAGATCATGTTAAAGACCTTTCAATTGTTTTTGATATTATTTTAGCCTTATATTTAAAAGCTAAACATAATAAGTGCACACTGGATGTCCATAGTGGAAAATATTTGGAATTTATGATTTTAAAAAGAAGGTATTCATTTAAACCTTGATAAAATTAAAGCAATCCTAGATATGCCTCCACCAAATACTTACTAAGATATCAAATTAAATGATTGAATTATAGCCTTAGGACATTTCATTTTACATATAGTTAGATGTAGTTAACCTTTCTTCTCAATATTATGAAAAACTAAACCTTTTGAGTGGATTAGATAAAGCTAGCAAGCGTTTGATTAACTTAAACATTTCTTAATAACAACAATAACTCTAAGTAGACCAACTTAGCAAGAAATCTTATATCGTTACTTATTAGTCATCCAAGAAGCTATATCATTTATTTTGGTAAGGGAAGAAAACAATAAACAACTAGTAATCTACTACACGAGTAGAATATTAAAGGCAACCAATGCTCAATACCCCAATATAGAGAAGTTTGCTCTCACATTACTCATGAGTGCTACTAAACTTCAACATTACTTTCAAGCTTAACCATCATAGTCAAGATAGATCAACCTTTCATGAAGACTCTACACCAACCTAAAACTCTTAGATCCTTTGTGTTAAGGTTGTTAAAACTTCAGACTTTTAACATCCATTATTAAATGGCGGGAGTGATGAAAGTATAATTTTTAATGAATTTCTTGATCAAATGATTGATGACAGATAAATAGTAGAAGAGGAATAAGAATAAGTTTGTAAAATATATATGGATGGTATAATGGGTAAGATAGGTGTAAGAATTCACCTTATAGTATATGATCCTAATAGGTTTATCCATAAAGAGTTAGCTATTCTAAATCTCTCAAGTTATAATAATAGTATTAAATATGAGGCTCTCATTCATACCTTATGTATGGTTAGGATTTTCAAGCTATCCAAATTTGAAATTCTCAATGATGTCCAACTTGTAGTTAATCATATACACGAAGTCTTTGAAGTAAAAGACAACATAATGCAAGTGTATTTAGTAATGGCCTTAGAATCCAAGGTTACACTCGAACATAACAGATGCATAGCCACCATTACTAAAATTCTTTATGAATAAAGCACTATAGCTAATGGACTTGTCAAAAAATTTTATAACTAAAACAATGCTTAAAGAAGCCATCCTTCTTCATATACCATTTTACATGCTAAGGTAGAGATACTTCTAGTAGAATAGAATGATGAGTAGATTGAAGAAATAATGCAATATTTTCTTAACGAAACAGTCCTGCAGGATCCTCATGAAGTAAGATTATTAGTATGTAAAACTTATAATTTATCCTTGATAGATGATACCCTTTACCAAAGGGTGTATAACCAATTATGACTAATATGCTTAAATGAAAAGGAAGGCGATTATGGCTTATAAGAGATCCATGAAGGGATATACAAGGTATATAAGGGTTCCAAGACCTTGGTTAGGAAAGTCATCTTATAAGGTTATTACTAGGTGGTCATGAAGGCAAAGGCAAAATAGTTAGTACAACATTGCGAACCCTACCAAAAACACCAACCTAATATTAACCCCATCACTTCAATCTAGACTTTCTCCACATGGAGAATAAACTGATTCAATCCTTTTACCACTCACCATAGGGCAAAGGAAATTCCTCATAATTATCATTAACTACTTTACAAAATAAGTTGAAATATAAGCTTAAACCACCATAACAAAAATAAAAAGCACAAACTTCTTATGGAATGACATTATTTACCAATTCCAAATACCTCACACCATCATAAATAATGGTAAAAAATTCAATAACAAAAGGTTAGAAGATTTTTATAATGGATTTAAAGTCCACCATTATTTCATCTTAATAGTTCATTCTAAAATGAATGAGTAAACAAAAGTTACCAACTGAACCATACTGCATGGTTTTAAAAATGATTACAAGATCATGATGGGAGTAGGGGGTGGATGAGCTTCATAATGTTCTATGATCTTATAGGATAACTCTTAGAACAACCATAAACATACACCTTTTAGTCTTGTGTATGGCTACAAAGTATAAAAGTTAGTATAAGAACCAACAGAACCACCCACTTCTATAACTAGACCAATGAAGAAAATCATAAAATAGCTTTAGCTCTCATTGATGAATGTAAAGATCAAGCCAAGATTAAAAATATTGGTTAGAAGTAAAGAATGATCAACTACGATAATAAGAACTTCAAACCCAAAGCCTTCCAAGAAGGAGAATTAGTATTATGAAGTATAAGCATCTTCCTAACTATACTAAGCGCCTCTAAGTTATCACCAACTTGGGATATACCATATATAATCACAAAGACACTCTTGAAAGGTGCCTACCAACTTATTGATTTTTTTAGGAAAATAACCTTTATTATTTATCATTGTAAAACCTTTTATTTTTTAGTAATGAAGGATAATCTTTTACATATGCTTGATATGAATCATCTTATTAAATACTAATTATCTAGCTAAATTAAACATCTTAATAGACATCACTTATTTAGCTAAGTTAAAAATACCAACCACTTAATTAGATGCCAATTACCTAAATTAAACAACTTGTTAAATGCCACTTATTTGGATAAGTTAGAAATACTAACCACTTAGCTAGATACCTATTATCTTGCTAAATTAAACATCTTTCTAAGTTCTACTTATTTGACTAAGTTATAAATGCTAACCACTTGGCTAGATGCCAATTATTTAGGTAAATTAAACATCTTGCTAGACACCACTTATTTGGATAAGTTAGAAATGCTAATTAATTTGCTAGATGCCTATTATCTAGCTCAATTAAATATCTTGCTCGATGTCATTTATCTATCTAAGTTAGAAATGTTAACCATTTAGTTAGATGTCAATATCTAGTTAAATTAAAAAAATATCTTGTTAAATGCCAATCATTTAACTAAGTTATAAATGCCAACCACTTAGCTAGATGCCAATTTTCTTGCTATAAAAAATAAGAGTAAGAAAGAATGATTCATTGGAAATAAGGATCATAAAAAGTACTCATTTCATAATATTAAATATTTATAAAATATCAGGTAATAACCCTTTTATAGTTACAATATAGTCACCCTTATTAATAATCTTAAAACCCTCTTTAGCAACTTTAATAGACATGAATGTCTTAACATTCCTATCATATTAATCCTCTATTAGCTTAAAGGATATCAACTAAGTTAATGCATTCAATAAGTCATTATAAGTAGATCTCAAATATATAAAGGTAGTCTCTAATCTCTCCTCACCATTACAAAAGTAAAAGAATTGAGTAGCAATGTCAACACCTTCTCAAAATCAACTCCATGGTAGACAGATCAAAGCTTGGGATGAACTTTGATAATTAAAAGTAGAGAAAATCATTATAAACTTCCAAATGAAAAGGCACTTGCTCCTCTAGATAATGCAAGCAACACGAGCAAGCTCCTTAGCCTTCTCAAATCTCTCTCTCTCAATAACAATCCTAGCCCTTCACATGATCATCTCTTCCTTAGCTAGCCACCTTCAACTCCTCCTCCAAAGTGGACACCTACTCCATATCATTTCCCCTCGCCTTTTCCTTTTATGCAAATTCATGGAATTCTATATTGGATTGACGATCCTTAATGGATTCATTATTTATTTTCTATTCATAGTTTTATATTCCTTCTATGAAAATAAATATTTCTAAAGTAGTAAACATAACCCAACCTTTAATCTCCTTTGGTTCAATATTTTCCAGATTATCATTATTAGTAGGTAACATGCTGTAACACGTTCTGATCATGGAAACATTGATATCGTCTATTAATGTATTATTCCCTAGCCACCTATAAAAGTAGGAAACTAGCGTCATCATCTTAATATTGGTGGTAGCCAATTCATATGACATATGAGGAGAAGTCAAAAGGGATACATCAAGAATGTTAGTGTTAGCCATCGGCTGAACGTCAAGAATTTTAATAATAACCATAGTTGGAGTAAAGATAGCAATAATTATATCAATAATAGTCACCTTAATTATCTAACCAACCGTTCCCTTCTTTGCATGAATGGTTATAAATAATAATAAACATGAGTCAAATTAACATAATTTGGTACATTCATACTTTGATAAAAAGATTCACTATCATATAATGACCTACTCCACTTCTTCCTTGGATGGGAACTCATATGAGAATAATATTATTTACATGCTAGCAATTTGCTGGATGGCTAAAAAGAAATATTTAAAGTTAGATTTAAGTAAATCAAATAATTTTGGTATTCTTAGTCATATAGGTGGTAACTGCCAATATATTAGCAAATCTTTAAATGTAATGGAATGAGTTATAGTAAAGAAATATGGCCTTACATTCTTTATAGAACAAGAAAAACCGGTAAAAAGGTAAAATCTTTTCTCTCTAAGTTTCAAATATGGAGAAAATGGATGTTGTGTTCATTACCTAGTTCATGACACTTAACTTTTAAACATAGGATCAACCTAGTCAAATTAAGGTGAAATTATCTTGGTGTAATGCTATGAAATTTACATACGCTATACAAAAAGGGACTCAAAGGAAATCTAAGCCTAAAATGAAGATGCTCTTCGTAGATGATCATGTTGTTTATTTAAGGAGAAGAAAAGGCCAAAAAAAGGAAAAGAACATAATGAAAGTGTAAAAGTATCAAAAATGTCATATTCTTGCTAAATTCATTTAAGACTCTCATTTATGAGACTTAAAGTTATGAATTCTATAAAATACAAATTATTAGCCTAAAAATGTTGGTCCTATAACACATGACCTTAGAAATATTAACCTTAAAGGGATCTTGTTCAACATCAAAAATTAAGTCATATTCACTAGGGGTCGAAAGTGTAACTTTAGCTAGACATGGTAAAAAGAAAAGGAAGAATGAGAAACATCAAGATGCAATCCTCAAACAAAGGAGAAATAAAAAGTTTCAATATCTAGACAAAACTATAAGAAGAAAATGTCAAAGATAATATAAAAAGATGAGAGACTCTCATCTAAATAAGTAAAGTCTAACAAAAAGAAACATCTCAAAAATAAAATTTAATGATTGTTATTAATGGCTCCATAATTAATCTCCAAATGATAGCTGATGATTTTAGAGTCTTCTAATTTATTTCTCATGATCTATTGATTGCTTTTTGCTTAAAAATCAAAATTTCTTGATTACTTTTCAATTAAATGCTATTTAATTGATGTTTATTACCATTTAATATGATTGGAATGAGATTGAATATCATTTAATTCCTAAATGATGCTAATAATTTTAGAATCTTTCTTCTCATTTTTTCTCATGATTAATTTTCATCAATTTTTGCTTAAAAATTTATTTTTCACTTAATTATGATCTAAGTGCAATTTAAATTAATTCTAATTCAATTTTGATGATTAAGAATTAATTGGAAAAGTAAATTGAGTTTAGATGATGATTTCACATGATTCTAGAAGTTTTCTTGTTATTTTTATGATATTTATATGATTTGGATCATGTATTTTACCTAAAATATGTTTTAAAATATGTGATTTGAGGTGCACATTATTACTATTTATGCAACATATAACAGATATCACTAGATATATGGCGCATGTCCTACTTTACAATTTTTAAACCCATTTTTAAGCCTTCAAGAACCTATGAAATATTAATTTAAGCTTGAACATAGCTTCAATTAATTAAATTAAGTTATAAAATCATCATTTTTATCTAAAAATATTATTTGCATTTTTCTTAATTATGCATTTTATTTGTGTATTTTTGACTCGTGCTACTTGGGACCACTTTTTCCCTTTACTTCTTAGAGAGGAGGTATTACTTAATGGCTATTTTTATATTAAAAAATCTCCTTTGTAATAGAATAAACTTCTATTTCTATTTTTTAGCTTCCCTCTACATGTATATTTGTACTTATTCTGCATGTTTCCCCTATCTATCTAATCATTTTCTACATATCATTCCTTATATTCACTGTAATGCTTTACTATTTGATATCATGCTATACTGATATTATGTCATATTGTGTGATTTCATTCATACTTAAGAATGCAATACGCCTGTAAAGGATAATTGATTGATTCATATAGTAAAATTGCAAATATGAAACTCTAAAATGAATCAATTTTCACCATTTGAAGTCAATCTCAGAAAGGTTTAACTAGCACTCATGCTATGGGTTGGTTAAACCATTTTTTTGAAATCATTCAAATGATGACTCCATTTGCAATCTCATATGGATCCATATCATTCCTCGAGGGTGTCAGGACTGGAGGTTTTTCCTACTCAAGAGTATAATAGACATTTCATATTTATATTTTATTTATGTATTTTAAGGGGTGATGAGTAAAACACTTTGATGCCTTCTCCTATCATAGCTAACTATGCTCTTAATGCTCTTTAAGAAGGAGTGAGTAATTAGCCTTGGGTGATGTTTGAGCACTAGCCATGAGAAGCATTTGCTAGGCTTGTCTTTAGTGTAGGATATTCCCCTGCCTACATATGAAGCTTAAGGATCAAATCTATGTACCAATTCCATTAATCAATAAGAGAAGTAATCAGATTTAATTCAATCACCGTACCTTATTATTATCTTATTATATCTTTCTCTTGTGTGATACTTATGCTATTCAAAGAGTTCATTGTGCTCTCTTAATCAGGACTGTAATGTTAGTGATGCTCATATGTGAGAATTGACTTAGTCATGAACATATTATTTATGGACTTTGAGAACTAGGTTATGTAAGAAATGTTCTACATGAACGTCACACAGGTCTATTAGAGAGGCTTTGAGCCAGACCCATGAGAGAGGGAGCTCATCGAGAAGTTTACTCTTTACTTCAAGTGGGCTCTTAATGTCGTTTGTCATAAGTCTTATTTTAAGTTGTGGCAAAAGTCCTGCCCACAATATCATTTTATAAAATTAAATAACTTATTAATAAATATAATAAAATTCTTAATATAAATATTTAATATAACTTATTAATATAAGTTTCATATTTTATTAAATTTAATCACATATAATTTACCTTACATATACATATATGTATGATGAATAAAAATAAAATTGGTAATTGTTTCATAATATTTAATAAATAATATTATATTAAACTAGTTGAATATAATCTTAAAAAAATTTAATATTTGATTTAAATGAAATATGTGTATACATAATTTAGATAAAAATTCATGTTTATACTAAAAATAAAATTATTATTATATTAATTTTATTTATATATTATATTTATAAAAAAGAGATAATTCCATATTTTTATTCATCTTATTGCTTCAATATTAATATAATCACAACATTTCATATTAATAACATGAATATTTTGAAAAAATGGTAAATATTTGTGGAATAAAGTAAACAAAGTGTAATTATGATGTTTAATAGGAAAGTTCAGTAGTTATAACCATGGAATAAACATGGAGCGGTCCATATCCAATGGCAAGGATCGTCTAGAATAAAAAGTGGACCCATGGAGAAGGAAGAAAAGACTTGACCACGGGACCTCTTCTTTCATTGGCGAAATTTGCTTGCTCCATATCTCTATAATTAAAGGTATTTCCCATAACTCACACAAGATTTAATGATGTGAAAATTATATATATATTATTTAAATGCATATTATTTCATGTGAAAATTTTTTTTACTAATGTCATTAAAATATGCTTTTGTAGATATTGATATAAAAGTTAAAAATATTAATTAAAATTTAATAATCTTTTATTTTAAAAAAGTTTTATATGAAAAATAAATGAGACTTCATAAATTAAAAATTATATAGAAAAAAATCGAAAGTTGAAAAAGTATAAAAGTAAAAATAATTTAAAAAAATTACATGAATTTATCAAAATATTAAATATTATAAATTAAATAATTTTAATTTTTAAAGTATGGCGAGGGGATTGGAACTTTCAAAGTATGATGCAAGAGGGTGATTAGTTTAATTTGCCCATAATAATTGTAAACATGGTCTCAAAAAATATTTTTTTCAAAAAAATATTTATCTTTTTATTTTTATTTATATTATATTAACTAATTTTGTACAAAAATATAAATTGAATTTAATCATATCTTTCCTAAAATGAAACCATATTGCAAATTAAACACGTATCGAACTACAAAAAATTAGCTCAATAGCTACGGAATTTAGCTACGGATTAATTCCGTAGCTAAATAGAAACGGAATAGCTACAGAATAAGATAAATAATGACGGAATACAAAGGGGTAGCTAAATTCGTCACAATTTCGCGACGG
>CANYBF010076016.1:0-12840 GCA_948192965.1 Dalechampia spathulata
CTTTCCTTATGCTTTCTTATGCTTTATAATTTATGTATGCTTCTTTGAATGCCTTATGCCATGCAAGAGTATGTTAATCAAACTTAAACCTAATTGTGTGCTTAGGAGCTTTCATTAAAATTAAATAAGTGAACATAATAAAATGAAACATTAATAAATTCGAAATCCTAAACCCAAACTCTGAAGAAATTCAGGCCGCTTTCCAACACGGGAGGTTTTATTTCCTAGTTTTCTAGTCATTCAATTGAATTGACGAAACAAACTAGGTGGCGACTCCACTTAATAACCTTGACGTGATTTTTCTAGGTTAAAGAACAATCAACTATAGAAGTACGCCATTGAGAGCAAGCACCACGGCATCTCACGCCGAACAGCGTGCAGCGCTCCCGCGTCCGAGGCGCGCTACTCTTACACTATGTATATACAATACATATATATATATATATATACACCCACCAAACATATATTTATTCTTAATACATTACACACGTACTAATACTTATATGTATTTATACACCATTCACAAGAAAATATGCATACCATCTATTACGTATTTTAATATGTACATAATTTTATAATACCATATCCACTATACATATATCTTATAATTACTCAGAATAAATCAATCATTCGTCTATTTATACTTAATATTCCTAAAAATTAGTATATACACTTATAAAAAAAATTATATTCGCATATTTACCAAACATTCATCATAACATTAAGCTCATCTATCATCACATTATTCACTATTCAATCATTTCATCAATTATTTTCATATCAATCTCATCACTCAAATTAATTAACACATTATAAACATACTTAATAAAATGTACTAAATATGAGGATGTGATAATAAGAATAGATATTTTTAATATGGTTAAGATCAACACATGTCATACTTCCTTTTGGGATGATTCTCATTCATCATGACAAGAGTTGTCTAAAGTGAAAATGGGGATGGACAATTTGGGACTGACTCATTAGAGACCTTGCTAGTGAGATTTGATGTGGATGATTAATCTATATCTGTGAAATATATCTCACTCATATCAGTAGTGCAAGTATCCTTAAGACTTAAGATAACAAGGTTATCTTAATTATGAATTAGTGCAAGTATTCAACGCTCCAGATTAAATGTAGGGGTTTCATCATATGGATTCATGTAATATTCTTTATTCAGGAATCTCTGGCCAAAGTAGAATGCTTATTAATGAATGAGTTTCATAAGGGCATTTTAGGAATAAAGATTATGGTACATGAAACATTAAATTTAAAGCATGATCTAACACGCTTGATTATGCATTGAGTTGACATTAGTTCATACTCAAACCTAAATGAGATAGTGGATGGTGAAAGGAGTTTATTGCATGAAATCTGATATGGAAGGATTATAGTTAAACTAATGACCTTTTGACATTTGGGTACTTGTGATGTGTGACTAGACATCACTTTTGATTTACATATGATGCTATTAACTAGCATTTAATAATATATTCATATGTTGCCAACATGTCAAGAACCTAAAAGATCATACACTAAAAGTAAGAGGAATGATAATCATGAATGGATGTTGATATAATAATGTTTTATGGTTATAGGATTACTTGTATCTTTCATGTTCATTTGAAAGAGCATGAAAAAAACTTTGATTTGATACCAAGATCAATTAAATCTGATAAATGGGACTCAAGATACAAGTGATTTAAGATGACATGTTCTATATGCATGTTATGTACGAATTTAGACGGAATTATATCATTTAATGGTCAATATATGATTGTCGCATGACTTATTCATGTATGATGAATTAAAAAGGAGTGCACATGATTGTCATGTGCCTCTGGGAAGGATATTTAAATTAGTCACATGCCTAAAGCATGTGACTTGCACATGACCTAACTTATTAAACCTTAAACCTGATTAGGTTTTAAGTCTTACGTTTTTTTGGAAAAAATAAAAGGACATACAAAAGCAATTCGGTAGCCTCCTTCCTCCATTGTTCTAAGCTATTTGAAGTTCAATAACAAGAAGATCAATTTGACTTTTGATAGAAGATCAAGAAGAACTGAATTCATCTTTTATTCTTCATCTATTCTTTTTTGTTTTGTTTTACTAGTCCCAAAAACAAAACAAGTAATATTGATTACTAATCATTCTTATTGCTTGTGTGGATAGTTTGGAGATCCTCTAAATTAGGGATTGAAAAGTTTGCTACAACTTTTCTGATAAATAAGAAAGAAAGAGATCTATATAAAAGTAAGTTTTTGATCTCTTCTTTAATAACCTTTTTAATTGTTGATGTGTTCTATGAATAGGATTACTAGATCCAATGAAATCACGTGTTTTTAAAATTTTTAAATTACATCTTCCACTGTTAAACATGTTTTCATAAACTACAATGAGATACAACCTAAACTTGTCTGAAGCAAATACAACTACCAAGAACTCCTTTTTCGTAGTGGTATTATTGATATATGCATCATCTATAGTTCTGCTAGCATAATATACAACCCAAAACTCTTTTTCCTATCATTGACTCAACATGACTTCTAGAGCATAATCATTAGCATCATACATCACCTTAAAAGGTAGACTTTAGTCTAAGGTTGAACAATAGGGGTAAAAACTAATGCTTCTTTCAATTTATTAAATGCAGTCAAAGAAATCATTAGTAAAATTAAAGAGAACATCTTGGGATAAGAGATTAGTGAAAGGCTTAGAAATTTTAAAGAAATCTCTAATAAATCACATGTAAAAATATGCATGACCTAAAAAACTCCTAATATCCTTAACAGAAGCAGATGGTGGTAGCCTCTCAATCATAGTAATTTTTACTTTATCAACCTCAATCCCTTGAGCCAAAACTCAATGTCCCTAGATAATACCCTCTTAAACTAGAAAGTGGCATTTTTCCCATTTCAAAACAAGATTACTTTCCTCATATCTTATAAGTACCTTGTAAGAGTGTTTTACTAGTTACTTAAGCATCTAGTCAATAAATGGTAAAGGAAAATGGTCTTTCCTAGTGGCTTTGTTTAACTTCTTATAGTCTATACATATCCACCAACTTATGATAATCCTAGTAGAAACTAATTCATTATTGTCATTTTTTACAACAATCACTCCTTTTTTAGAAAGAATATGAATGAGACTCATCCATTCACTATTCGAAATAAAATAGATCATACTAACATCTAATAGCTTAACAATTTCCTTTCTAACTACTTTTATATTTGGATTCGATCACCATTGTTACTCTATTATAGGTTTACAATCATCTTCAAGAAAAATACAATGCATGCATAATGATGGATGAATGCTTTCCTAAAGTGCCTTAATTCATTTAATAATAATTTTTCCTTCTTAACATCAAGCAGGGCACTTACAATAACTAAATAAGTAGAATTTGGTCCAAGGAAAAGCATGCCTTAAAGATCATGGAAGTTCCTTAAACTCCATTTTCAAGGCCACATTTAGATCATGTTTCACGCCAGCTTTACATAGTGCATCTAATGCCTTTATCTCTAAGGGTTTCCAAGTATTCAACTTTGTTGATGAATATAGAACCTCCAGATATGACACCACTTCTTTAGTCTTTTCCTCCTCCCTTAGATATCTTAACAAGCATAATTCTAAAGCATCATCATGAGAACTTATTGCCTTTCCCATTCTATCACTAGCCAGTTTATCAATAACATCTACTCAAATGCATGATCCTTCATCCTTAGTTGGTTTAGCCATAAAGTCTGACAACTTAAATGACACCTCTTTTTTTCCCATTAATAAGGATAATTCTCCACTCTTCACGTTAATTATAGCTCTAGCAATAGCTAAAAATGGCCTTCCAAGAATGATGGGAATTTTTGCATACTCTTCCATATCTAAAAAATAAAATCTATTAGGATCGTAAAATTTCCACCATAGCTGATACATTTTCCAGCATTCCTTAAGGATGTTCAACCAAACAATTAGCCAACTAAAGTTTCATCCTTGTTGGAACCATTTCCCCCACATCTAACCTCCTTAGAATAGTATAAGGCATTAAGCTGACATTGGCTCCCAAATCACAAAGAGCTTTGTCGATCATTACTTCTCTAATTTAATATAATGGAGAAGTTCCCTGGATCTTTCAGCTTAAATGGAAGCTCTTTATTCAGAATTATCACACTACACTCCTTTGTAAGGGCCACTATCTTATCTTTAGTAATTTCCCTTTTCTTGCTCATAATCTTCTTTAAGAACATTGCATAGGTCAGCATCCCTCTTAAAACTTCAGTTAGGGGCATGTTGATTTGAACCTTACGTATCACCTCTAGAAACTAAGCAAACTGCTTATAAGGTTGGCTTTAGCATGCCTTTGTTGGAATGGCATGGGTGGAACATATGGTTTCAAGTCAACTTTCTTGGGACAATAACAACTATACTATCTTTCTCTTGGGATAATAATCCAAATGATTGCAAATCCTCTTGGATAATAATCTCTTTACTTTCTCTTAAGACAACAATGACTGCAAATCCTCCCCTAGCTTTTATTTCTCTTTAGAAAGATCCCTCATCGACCTTTCTTCTACTCTCACCTTAACATCAACTATATTATCAAATTCCCCCTTTCCTAATCCATCTCCCTTTTTTTGTCTGAAGAGCATTACAATGCTTTCTTAAGTTTGGCTCTAGTTGAGCTGACAACTTTCCCTGTGCTTTAAAAGAGCTAGCCTATCAAGTCATATGATTCTCCAGGATTTTATTATGTATTGTTAGATACTATATCCTAGAAGAGAGGGATTTAATACTCTCACTCTGAGCTTTCTGATTCTATAGAATAATTCCCATCATTAGCTCAAGATTAGATTTCTGTATATGTTAAGGCTGTTGTTGAGGCAGATGTTATTGATTGTCTTAGATGTGAAGGTATGTAGGACTAATTTGATTACTACCTTTAACTTTGATCCTTCTAAGAGAAATTTGGGTGATTCCTCCAACCAAGATTATAAGTGGAGAAAGGATTATTCTACTATGATCTCTAGTTCTACTGTTTGATAAAATTAACATGTCTATAATTTCTTGAACAAATTAAACCATGTAAGGACAATCCTAAAGATGTGATATTTTGCAAGATTCATAACATGATGGGTTAGGCATTTAGCTTGATCTCATATTGTTCACTGATAGTTTGTCTAGTTTGTTGACTATAGCATCAAATTTAGCATTCAACATGGTTATAGCTTCCATACTGTATGAACCTGATGAACCCTTCCTTGGCCTTGCCTTTTCATTGTTCTACTGATATGAATTTTCTACCATTTCTTCAATCAATGCCTAAGATTGATGAAGATTCCCTCCTATGAAAGAACTTCCAATTGTTATGTTTATAATACTCTTTATATTAAGATAAAGATCATTGTAGAAGATTTATACCAACATCCACTCTAGAATACTATGATATGGGCACTATCATTATAAGTCCTTAAACCTCTCATTCACCTCATGAAGTGACTCATCATCTTATTATGAGAAGATCATAATTTCATTTCTCAGCTTTGTAGTCTTTGCTAGTGGAAAGTATTTAGTCAGAAATGCCTGAGCTAGCCCAACCAACTTATCAATGAATTGGAGGGCATTGAATAAAGCCATGACTTGACCTTGTCTTTCAAAAAAAATTGAAATAGGTTGAGTTTGATTGCTCCCTCTGATACATCATTGATTTTAAAGGTGTCACTAATTTCTAGAAAGGTAGTCGAGTGTTCATTTGGATCCTTTAAAGAGAAACCATAGAATGGCCAGTTATGCACCATCTGTATAAGGTTTAACTTCAGCTCAAATTTGTTATTGTTGATAAATGGGTGTACTATGCTTGATTGGAGCCCCTCAATATTGGGCATAATATACTCCTTTAGTGGCATGTTCTCTATTTCAATTACTTATCTTTGAGCTCTCAAGTTGGCATAAAAAGTTTTCTCTATTTATAAGTTAATCAGTACTAGGTTCTTAGCACTAAGGGCTATCTTCATTTGTTAAACACAGTACATTTTTTGAAAAGAGAAAGAAACATAAATCAATAATAAAAATAAGATCCTAAATTAATCAATTACTCTCAAATCACTAGTATTAATTGTAATTGATTAATTAGGTGTTAGCATAAAAAAATGTTTGTATTTGTGCTAAAAATTCATAACTAGATAACTCGATATAAAAGTAGTATTAATAAAGAAAGTATTTTTGAAACATCTTGATCTATTTATTACACTATAATAAGTCATGTGTTTTCATTATTTGAACTTCCTTCTTCATCCTAGCTTAGTTGTTTACTTTATGTTTATATCTTTCTTAGCATAACTTTTGGCATTTATAATAAGTACAATTATGGATTTGATTAAGTGTTATTATTCAACTTAAGGACTTCTAGTTTACCATTTATGGCAAGGCTAATCTTACACTTGACTATGTTTTTATTGAATTGTGATAATTTTAGGTATATTCCAGTTCATGGCTTAAAATTTTCTTTGCTTGAAGACAAGAACTTTAAGTTTGGAGTGGTTTGATAATTATCATTATCACATACATTTCTCATAACTTTAATGCATTCATAAACTATATTTTCATGCATTTTACTTTCAAACTAAGATATTTCATATGTTAATTCATATGTTATTCATGTTCCATTGTCACGCATTCATCTTAGTTATAGATTATTGCATATTAGAGTATAGTTGTTAGTTTTATGCATTGAACTATTAGTAATTATCTTTCTTCTATTATAATTTTCATATTTTAGTTTTATGGCCTATGTTTTATAAGTTTAGAAGGTTAATTTCTGCATTATTTTTATGATTCTAGGTAGCATAAGTCATGTTCAAGGTCACATGACTCGTGTTGGTCTCATTGGATTAGGAAAAATTAACATTTAGTCAACATGACTCATGTTAGAGGTGACACAACTTGTGTTAGCCTCAATTTTGCATGCATTCCTTATTTTTGGATGACACTAGTCGTGTTATAGCCAACATAACTTATGTTATCCTAAAAAATTCCTCTTATCTCACATACAAGCTCAACACGACTCATGTTAAGCATAACTCGACTTGTATTAAGTAATTAGACCATGATTCTTCATTGATTTTTACCTTTAATCCAAGTTGTTTCATCAAATATTGAAGGTTCATGATGCTTTATATGAAAATAACCATTTTAGGATGGTTTCTTTAGGGATATAAAGGAGAATTTTAGGGTTTTATAGATCATCTATCATATTATACTGTAGTTTTTAAGATTTCTCTTTAGATAACATTACATAACTAGATTTAGGATTTTATTCCATTCTCTATTCTAATTTCTTTTGATCTTCCCTATTTTAGTTTCTATTCAAGGAATTAAGTGGAGATTAAAGTAATAAAAAGGAGTTAAGAGGAAGCTCAAAGGAAAAAGACCTAAAGAGATTTTGAAGATTGTAGATTTCTACTTCATTATTTTAATGTAATTTAAATTTATGGTTGTATTA
Source organism: Dalechampia spathulata (assembly GCA_948192965.1). Lineage (NCBI taxonomy): Eukaryota > Viridiplantae > Streptophyta > Magnoliopsida > Malpighiales > Euphorbiaceae > Dalechampia > Dalechampia spathulata. Next base: position 7,499 of record CANYBF010076016.1, read on the forward strand.
CTTTTTAGCATTATATTACTTTACAGTTCATTTTATTTCATTATGCCTTAGTACATTTTGATCATAAAGTTGAAGTTCATGTTTAAAACATAATGATGTTTTCCATTTACCAATCCAATTCTTATTCTTCATGTTTTATGTTGGGAATATTATTTATGATGTTTGCTTATTGACACATTAATTGGTTGTTTAACAGCTTTGAAAGAAGAGTTAATTAAACTGAATGAACATAAGAACATCAATTAGATTAATTACCTAGACATAGAAGTTGATTTAATTGGAGGCTTAAGTATAGTAAATGAGCTAAATCACTAAAAGTAACATAGTAATCATGAGAGTAGATGTTAGCTTGTTTTTAGTAAATAGACAATCCTTTGATATGACTTTCATATTTAAGCACCATCTTGATGAATTCTAAACCTGATTAATAATGGATTAAATATTTCTATTTGATCATGATTTCTTCGCTATGGTGATTGTATATTACGTATATTAAGCCAAATGAAATTGCATATTTGTTAATTTAGTCAAATAGTAACGAATGTATGATAATTTATTTGTCTAAATAATTGATGAATTATCTTGATGAATTCTAAACCTGATTAAAAATGGATTAAATATTTCTATTTGATCATGATTTCTTCACTATGGTGATTGTATATTACGTATATTAAGCCTAATGAAATTGCATATTTGTTAATTTAGTCAAATAGTAATGTATGTATGATAATTTATTTGTCTAAATAATTGAGAAAATTAATAGCTAATACTTAGCTATCTTTGATCTTAGAGAACAATACCTTTACGTTGTATTTGCAATTAGTACTCTTATGTTGGCGTAAGTTTATACTAAGGAATTATAAATGTAAATTTGTTGAATTCATATAAATTTAAATAACACCAACTTATATGCTAACATCTTTATATATTATATATAAATATTATTTTTATTTTTATTTTTATTTTTAATAATAACTATTATTTGAAAACATTATTTAGAAAAGGTAAATTAAGTAAATGTTTTTTTCAAAAATAGTTTTAAAAAAATTTTAAGAAACCAAATATTGATTGAAAAGCTAGAAAATACCAGATTCATTAATAATACAAATTTTGTTTTCCTGTAATTGGAAAGAATCATGCTACTATAATATAATTGGTTTTATTTTATTGATCCTTGCATCCTTACATGGTATAAAAATGTGTTCAATAGTATATATATATATATATATATATATATATATATGTTAGGTACTCTACTTAAGGATGTGCACAATCAAGTTTCTATAAAAAAAATAAATCAAATTGATAAATTTTATTTTATTTACTTAGAAAATTTAAATTTTAAAAATATTCAATTTTTATTGGATTTTAGAAAAATCAAAATTTTTTATTCAAAAATTACAATAATAAAAAAATAAGATAAAAAATCTAATCAAATCAAATTGACATTTGATTTAGATTCAAATTATAAATTTTAAACTAATTAAAATTTAATTTGATTCAATTTAACAACCAAACCACTTAAATTGAATATTATTTATAAGCTTACTAGACTTTGACAAAATATTTTTATTTTTATAGAAATGAAAAAGATAATTATAATACTATTTTTAAAAATCATTATGATAATTTTTAGCTTATTATTTTTAATATATGACATTTTATTCTTATAAAAATATATTTTAAGATTAATAATGATTAAAATATAAAAAATATATTATTTTAAATTAATATTAAAAAAATTTTACAATTTAAATTTTTGATTTCAAATACTCAAAATATACCTTACAAATACTTCTAACATATTTAAATGATATTTTCTTAATATATTATATATATTATAAATATATAATATCTTCGTTTTCATGAATTTTAAAATTTATATTTTTAAAAATAATTGTTTCCATTTTCATATTTTTGATATTTTTACAATTTTATAAAAATTTCTGTATTTCGTAAAAAGCCCTAGATGCTGACACCAACTCCCACTCTAAGGCTGATTATACGGATTGGACTCATTTTTCTTTTTGAACATTTTAGATCTAAAGCCTGTGCATCTATCTTTGAATTCATTACAGGGTTTAATGGTTCAATAGAATAAGATAATACTGCACATGGAATAACTACAGCTGAATTTGCAGCACATGTAATACGGGCACAGAACCTTCACTTGCACGGTAAATCAATTACAAACTGCGTCGGAATAACTTCACCTTATAAGTTGGGATGAATGAGGTCCGACGACCCTAACTTGCGAGAAGCTTCATATTTAGCACCACTAGCCAATTGGCTTGATCAACCCTCTTCCAACTCTGCAATCATTTATTGAGTCGTAATATGAGAAAATCTTGAACTGATTATATTAGAAATCAGTGACTGAGAATTTGTTTCATATTTTCACCCTTTAGGGTCACTTAAAGTGGTACGTAATTCTAAAAAATTTGTTGGTTGAGATGCAATTTACTTAAAAGATTTAAACTTTTCAAAGTTTACGAGTTGGGGGACCAAATAACGTGTGCTATTCAAATGTTATACCATGTATGGCTTCCATGTTATCTTCCTTGTAGACACCAAGGGGTGAGCCACGAACTGAAAGAAGCATCTCACCAGGCTTAGGAAGCCTTAAGGTTTTAGGTGTCATTCCAATTGATATCCTTTGGCTACTGACCTGCATCAGTAATTACATGCATCTTAAACTTAGTCAATACAGAAAGACTCCATGAACTAGGAGAAAACTAAAGAAAAAGAACAAAAAGTTTGCATGGCTTAGCTTCTATGAATGTTATGCATATCAGGGGTTTAAAATTTTATACAATGAAGTAAGGTTATAAGTTATTGAACAGCTTGCCAAAACCATGGTATAAGTATTATAATATACGAGAGTAGAAAGGACTGCCATATCAATATTTGTGATTTCGGGTCATGACAGACTTGATTTCCTTGAAGAACTTCATTCCTTAGTTAAAACACAAACATCAAACACATACCACCAAAAACTGTGTTCTTACCTCCCGACAGTTCACCTGATTACATTACTAATATATATTTATATAACAGGACTTCAAAAAAAAAATTCATTAACTAACGAAACTGGAAATCATTTTTATTTATTCTCATTCGGCACTCATTTCATGCTTGTAAAAATCAAAGGAAACTTTCTCCAGGAAAATTGGAAAAGAATTTAAAGGGAAGACAAGTACAAACCCCAGGAGTTTTAAGACCATCAACGATCATTTGAGAATCAAATATGCCATCCATAACCTGCAAAATATACAATGTCAAATTGGTGCACAATAAACAAAAATGAAGTTTGCATTATCTCAAATATCAAGAGGTGTTTTTAAAGGACTACCATAATTTTACAGTTTGATCCATGAAGTGATGAAATACAATGAAAATTCAGATAAAAAATCAAAAAGAGAACCAATTCACGATTAGCCAAATTTATAGCAGCGCAGAAGGAAATACTGAAACATTAAAACTCTTCCACTAGACCAACGGAAAGCTTTACTACTAAAATCTGGTACAGATTCACGGTATTTTTGCTGAACCAGCAAACAGGCTTTAAAATAACCATGGTTATTTTAAGAACGGAAATTTAACAAGATTCCACCTGATTCCCATCATACACGCAGCCTTTAAGGCTTCAAATTATATTTATAGGTAACAAAAGCAAAAATGCAATGTCAGATTTTAGGGTACATACAAAGTCTTTCGTCTGCAGGCAATCAACACCAAACAGGCTCGTTCTCACTGCAACAGATAAAGTAACCTATGTCAGATAACCAATTCAAAGAAGCCAAATATCACGTCATTTATTAACAATAACAAGGACCAAAAAATTTCCAGCATTACCCGCATCGCTTGATAACTCAAATTCACCTGCATTTGCAGAGCACTCAGGATAGGCAACGGACAGACCATGTAAAAGAGAAGCATGCAAGTCTCCTCGATCAGGAGCTTTACTCATGGACAAAGCATCTTTATCTTTCCACGTAACTTCATGTTCTCCACTTACCCTATTTTCAATAATACACAAATTTGGAAGGTTTTCTTTGAAGAATTGAAGAAGAGGAGTTTGCAGCTGTTCCTTATTGAAGTAGGATTGGAGCAAACGCAAGCCAGTGGACAAATGCTCAATTTCCACATCCCGTATAGCCCTGATTGCAGCAATTTGGCGCTCAACTAAGCATAAATTTAAGCAACTAAAACACATTAATATACAATTTTAAGCCAAATTATCACAAGATCAGCAAAGTTAACTGAAACGATAATCAAAATACAAGTTAATGCACACCCAATCGACGAAAACAAGCCAAAAAAAAAACAGAGAGAGAACTGAAGTATAGAACCCCAACCTTCTTGGTCTATTAATTTCAGTTGCTGATCTATTTCTTTTTCCACTTCATCAAAAAAATGACAAGTAGCCCAATGGAAATCATAATAAGTTAGTAAACACTGGTAAGTAAATAACATAACAATTAAAAGTATAACAAAACAAAAAAAAAGTTTAATGATTAGAGAATTAGAACCTTGCTGATCTATTGATGGATCTTGTTTTGCTGGTTTTTTAACCGTTCTTTTAACCCTTCTTGTCGGCATTTGTTTTCTTTAACAAATAACAAAAGAAAACAAAATCGATCAAATTCTTTTTTGACCTAATTGAAGCAAATCTAGGCTGAAATACACTGACTTTCATTCATAAAAAAAATATTGGAATCCACCTACCAAGTAGAAATTAGGATTTTTAATCAAGAAGTTGATCGGAAGGATTGAACTACTTCCTTTTTCTTAAAGAAGAAGAAGAAGAAAATTGAGGGAAAAGGAGAAAGTTCGAAATTTGAAATTATAGAAATGAGAAAATAGCTTAAATAGAAGGAAGACAAGAGTTCAACTCCGCCGCCTGAACTTATAAATCGGGCAACATTAATCCACCATTTATTGTTTTCATTCAAATAAACTTAAAAGTCTGGGGGCACTTTTCCTTTTTGGTACCAAAATAAATTTCAAAATTGTTTATTTAGTGTGAATGAGAAATAAATTCTCAATTTTATATATTTTTTAGGTTGAATATGATCGTTTATTTTAGGGATATTTTTAAAAATAGTAGGTGGTAAATGTTTTTTCTTAACTTTGTCAACTATCACTTTTTTTTACAAAAATACCAAAATTTTTAAATATCATATCAACTTAATATAGACAATATCAATTTAAAATCTCATGAGATTTTATTAATTAAATACAATTCTAATCAAATATAACTACATAAAATAAATATAATTTACCAATTAAATACAATCTTAATAAAATATAACTACATAAAATAAATATAATTTAAATCA